>JANRGV010044522.1:0-20595 GCA_024734035.1 Alethe castanea
TTTAAAGGTGCAGAACTTATTTCTGGGCTAAACAGACGGATGGGGATACCACCATCACAAAGTCACCCCAGGACAGGTCTATAGTACTTACTGTATATTCTGATCCATCAGGTGTGTTATGGATAGGTGCTGAGGTAATTGGCTCTCGCAAATGATTTTGTGTGTTAAAGCGGTTTATTGAGGTTTAAAGTTCTTCTGATATGTGATTCTGTTGTTGTAGTTTGATTTTGGACCCTTTTTTGTTCTCTTGTCAATTCTTTCTTCTCCCACCCATGTTGTTGCCATCAGACAACTCTGGTCAACAATGCTATCAGAGACACGTGGGGAGGGCGTGTATAGGTGCCCTTCACATGAGCCAGCTTAGGATGGGGGAAGCTTGACACTGCAGGACCTTGGCTTGGCAATACCTCACCTCCAATCAAGTTGTGAGAGGGTCTCCACCAATGGACCACGAAGGAAAGTCAACTGGTAGACTTTGGGAGAGGCCAAGTACATATAAGGCAATACTAAAATATTAAAATATGTATGACCACTCATAAATACTCATGTTACTGATGTAACCCCCAGGTCTATAAAAGGCGGAGCTGCTATTTTGTGGATGAGCCCCTGGCATTGACCCACACTCCAGCATAGCCCATTTTGCTTTGTGTATTTTTATTTGGTTCTCAATAAAATTTTTATAACTCATTATAACTGAGTCGTTTATAACAAGGTGCCTATATGAATACTGTTGTCAAATCACCCATTACCTTTATGTTGGTATGCATTGGTAAAAATGCATTTACAGATAAAGCAGATACACAACTCCAGTCACCCAAATTCCTATTAAATGTATATTCTCCTAATAAATATTATGCATAAGGATACCAGAAGCTTTTTCAGTCTGTCAATATCTAACTTTTTTTTAATCAAACAAATCTATTCTTGTGTGTGGAAAATTTCACTTAAATGATACACATTATTAGCAGCAAAGACAGTATTTCAAAAGCACTATCATCATCCTATTCCATGGGCAGGAATTAAAAATTCAGCTGAGAATTTAGCAAACCCATGAGAATTTAAGCCATAAGCCACTGTACTCCTAAATACTTGAGTTATTACTCCTCTAGTAACATAAACAAATCTTGGTCATGATGTGCTGAGAACTTACTACAAGGGTGTTTTTTTGTTTTGTTTTTGGTAGTTTTTTGGGGGGTTTTGTGTGCTTTGAACAACTCCTTGAACTCACTTTAATATAGATGCAGGAATCATTCATTTATGAAGACCTGCACCATGAAATTTTACTTAGATATCTGCTGTACTAGCAGTTACTTGGAATTCTGAAAATTTATTTTGAATTTAAGTACTCAGTATATTGAAATCAAATTTTCAGAGAATTCACAAAATTCAGGAAATTCAAAATTCAGAGTATTTAAATGCTTTCTGAGATACCAGTCTGTTTTAACTACTTCAGTAACAACCTCCAAACTTAAGCCAGAAACCTAACGTTCAATCATTTCCATTGATTGAGTGTTGATTCCTCAAAGAGAACCAATTGCAAAAGAAGAGGTGAAAAGATTAATTTTCTGGCCATAGGAGATAGAGCTGGTTACATAGAGATAGAACTGGTGCATAAATCCAACTAATGATCTGATTTTCGTTATCAGTGTACTGAATCAAAGGAAAACAAAAATAAAGTGCAGCTGGGGTTCTGAATGCAAATTGATACTTCAGTGTAACAGACTCATCGTAACGTAAAATACATAAAGACTGGTGAGCAACTGTCATGGTTATCCATGTGTTAGAAACAGTGAGAAATAATTAACCAAGATGGCAAATACATCATGAATCTGACAAATGAGAGACTTTTTTTCCACTTCTCAAACTGTCAGAACAGTATAAAGTATTCTGGATCAAGAGTTTCATAGAAAATAAATTCAACATCACATCCAAATTATTTACTTCCCTCATATGTCATAAGAATGACCAAAAAAAATTGTCCAGGGTTTTGCATATGCTTTCTCTTTTTAAAAAACTCTTTACAAAAATAGCTTCAGAGAGCTGTACTGTTGTGCACCTGGAGTATTGCTGAATTTAGACGTTAAGATATCACAGACTCCTTCTATTCTTAACTACAGCAGACCAAAATGCATGCTATGAAATAAGAGAGGAAAGGTGCAATTCAGTTCATTACCCATGTCATTCTTTTTTACACAGTGAGTGACCTGGAAAACAGAAATCGTGTTACCTAGACTGCCTGACAGTAATTGTGGTCACCAAGGGCAGTGATTAGAACCACACAGTTAGCATTATCATAGTGATAAGGTTTCAAAATTTCTGCGAAAGTTTACTGAGATTTCTAAAAATGTTTGCATCTTTTACAAGCAATTTAAATAGCAGAAAAGTATGTTTCCTAGTTCTTCAGCCATAAAACATGTATCAGTATTTACTCAAGAAAGTTCACAATTTTGCTACAGAATAGAGCCAAAGAGGTTTAAATTTTTCTTAGAAAATGTCAAACAGTACAGTGCTCTTGCTTTCCTTACAAACCCTTTGAAGAAAGGTCAGAGCCCTTGACCAAGCAATGGCACAGTTCAAATCCTTCCTCACCTCAAAAACTTATCTTTCACAACTCCTCCCTTTTTGGTTTACAGAACACTGCATACTGTTGGAGCATTCCTGAACATACAGCACAAGGCAGAGAAACTTTTTCTGAAGACTTGTTTCCTGATTCTTTTTGAGTTTAGACTCAATATATTGAGATACAGAGTGCATGCTGACACGACAGAACTCTCAGCACCTAACCTAAATAACATGCAAAAAGTAAGCACACATTTATGAATAAGAAGCTATTCAGGAAGGCAGGTTTGGACAGACTTTGAGTGAGATATTCATGAGATATTCATCAGGCTGAGAATCTCAATACTTCCCCTATAAAACTGGAAATACTGGATCAGAAACTTCTCACACTATAAGCAATTCTATTCTTTTAATTAAGAGTACGCTGGAACCAAGTGAAACAAACAAAAAACAATGACCCAAACAAGTAAACATAAAACAATAACAAAACCCAAAACTTCCAATACTGAAGATGCAAGACCTTATTGGGGTATATTAACAACCAGGAACATATGTCTGTGAGTTGCGGTATTTTACCAGTCCAGATTACAGCTGGTTTCACTAGGCTTTTTTATTACTCATAATGGAGACCAGAACACTTCTTTCGAATGCCTCACTGCTTGTCCTTCACTCTCATGTTTCTTGACTGTTTTAGATACTGTTAAAATATTTCTAGAATATATATGTTCAGCACTTCAATACAAGTAATATATAAAACAAAGCTGGAATGGAAGTTCCATGATCTTCTAGCCATATTTAGTACAGTCTAGAACCAAACTATTTTTGCAACATAGTAATGTTGCATGGTGGATAACACCTCAAAAATCAGCTTAGCTTTCTTCCAGCCTCAAACAGAGATCAAACCAAGGAGATGAGTCATTAAAGGAGATTAGCTTCTTCAGTCTAATGAAGAGGAAAGCAGCAAATGCTTCCCTCTGAATTCTGGTGATAACAATTTCAAAGCCTTTCATTTCAGAGAAGTAATCAACTGCAGTTATAAATTGTAAGTATTATTCAATGGCATTATTCTGACATACTCATATTCACAACAGAAAACTAATGTGAGTAAAAAGGAATATTCATATTTTGTTCCAATTTTAGCAACTACTAATACTGGGTGTGTTTAAAATTTCCATGCCACTTTCATTGATGGAGGTGGAAACTGATATATTTGAAAAATTAAATATGATGGAATAGTAAGCAATGTATGAGCTAAAGATTTTCTCATATATCTGCCTCTATATCTATATCTATATCTATAACCTCCATATCTCAGAACCAAGTAAAAACTCCAGTCATGATGACTAGTTGTAGCAGATAAAGGCTTACATGTTGTACACATCCTTGTGAACACATGGAAATCAGTTTAGTTTGAAGTGCTGCTGATAGAGTCTTGGTTTGCCATCAGAATTGCATAGGATGACTCTAGAAATGCTGGGACACTTCAAAGATCCTGTGGATTTTCACTCATGTTTGGAAAGAGAATTAACTAACTTCTGCTCAGAGAATGAAAGGGCACACAGAGAATTAACTTTATTCTGCCCTTATGAAAACAACTCGATTAATAGACTAAGCTAGCAAATGAAATTGACTAATGCCAAAGCAGCCCTGATCCTTTTCATAAAGTTAGAGTTTTTACCAGTGAGAATAGATTTTGATTTCCTGCACTCTACTGACAGCGTTGAAAACCACAATACTACATAATCACTGTCACAGTCACATTTGTCTGATTTGGCCCATCCTTTGGGAAACTCACACGAGTTTCAAGTACACTCAAGATTTTCCACCATCCGTCTAGGATGTGCTTCAACTACATGAAACATTTATGCCACATCCAAGTCTTCTTATACATTAGTTATGCAAAACAGCAGAGCTATGTGGAACAAAACTCCCCAAAGAATAGCATCCTGAACAATCTGTCATACTTTTGCTAGTCATTTGAACATGATTAACATTATTTTTTATTGTATTTTTGTTTTCAAAATATCATAATTCTGTCTATGTACTTACAGAAGAGACTGCATTTAGCTAATTAACACAGTCTCAGAGGCAGGAAGTTTAATACACAATTCAGAATAGCTGTCCATTAATTAATGCCTCTTAAGCGTACTGTTTTCCTAGTTTTAGCCCCCTAGGGCTAAAACCCCCTAGGGATAAGCCTGCTGGAAAAAGACTGAATCACAAGGGTGCTGTAAGGCAGCACATTACAACTCTTAGATATGATTATTTTACTCTGTGGGATGAACAACAATGCAATCCTTCTTTATTGCACAGTACACAGGATTTACTGACTGTGGAAGAGCTCAAGACATAAAACTGAGGAAGCCACTCAAAAAACCACATGCATATTGATAAAATTTTATTTTGAATATTATAAATACAAATTTCAGTTGAAGAAAGCTGTCTAATTTAACGGATGTACTGAGTTGCTTGGAGTAATTCAAAACCTGTTTTCAAAAAATCAGTAGACCTAATTCCAATTATTAGATGCAGTTGTCTAATAGATAGAGATCAAATTAGTTAGAAATAAATGCGAACAGCAAGGGTTTGGTTAAAATTAGGCCACCTAAATCTCTATATCAGCTAGTCTGGCACTTCATTCAACAATCATCAGAATTTGGTATTTACTATTGTCCTAGGTAACCCCAAATGTGTTCCATATATAACTGTGCCCAAAATTGTTACAGCCTCTCTAAGAGCCTGTAGCTGAGAAACAGAATAGAGAGGCAGGGGGTGCCCAAGGCTTTTTAAGCTTGGAGGAGCACTCAGGGACATCTCTCTCTCCTCTTGGATTGCCTCTTGGCTGTGTCTTGTATGTTGCCTTTCTTGCTTCTTGCCTTTTGGCTTTTGCTGTACAGCAGAGGCAGCACAGGTGGAGGGTCCCCTTTTGAGTTTTCTTTTGTTTCCAAAAGGTGTCCACCATCTTTGCTACTGATTTAGCTTAAAGAAGTAACAGTCTTTCTAGTCAGCTGGGGTTTTTTCACCTATATCTCCTTGCATTCTTTTCTTCTTACTGGTGGAAAGGGATTGGTTAAAGCTATAAGGAGACACAACTCATTTTAGAGTGCCTACCTCCTAAAATTGTCCTAAGCAATGACAAAACTAAATGCCCAACTAAAGGGGCATGACAGAGAAAGTGAAAAAATAACCATTTTGTCCAAAATATTTGCATGTTGTGTACCGATCTCACCGGTCACCATACTGCTCAGTTTGATCAGGAGGATGTGGCACTGAATTTGTATACTTGACCCGATGCCAGGCAATTTGCTCACAAGATTAATCTTTTTTGGATCAGGGGCACAAACCAAGATTGCTCTGTTGATGTACTTCGTGGTACCAGCTTATATAAAGATAATATCAGAGACAATGAAGATTATTTGGGATGTGTATTCATTGCTGTTTGCCTGTCCTGATCTCAGCTGCTACTTCCAGGGGTTTAGTAAAAACTACACTCAGTCTACTCCCCTACTGTTGGGGGAACAGTAGGGAATCATCTTTCCCAGTCATTAACCTGCTTCTCCCCTTCAGGTCTGACACATCATCTTTTGAAAATCTTCATTCCCTCTAGATATTAAAGACACTATGTTCTTTTGATAATTCTGCTATGTCTTCTCTGTACAGTCCATAACACATTCAGAATTAGGGCTGAGATTTCCAGAAAGGCTGCCCAGAGATCTGCCCCAGTGGTGGGAAAATCCTGAGTGGCATAGGATATATGTTCATACTCTGCCTGTTTTGAGAAGTAGAATTCCTGTGTAGAGATAATACTCTCAAAGACATGCTTGAGCCTCCAGCTGGGACAGAGAGAAATCATAGAAGCAAGCCCTGGAGAGAAACTGTGCATGCGGGGAATTGTTTGCCATATTGGAACTGGCAGTGGGCCTCCCTGCCCTCCTGTCCTCTAGGTTTAGCTAAGCCTGACTGAGCCACGTGTCTCTGCCACCTGGCGTTGTTAGAGAGGTACTGAAACAAATCTACTCCACATTTCGACTGAGGCTTGGTAGCTGCCCAGATTACCTGTGTGTGTTGATTCTCACAAGAGGCACCCCCCCCCCCCACCGTCATAATGACATTGAGATGTCTGGCTTTTATCTCATAAATTCTCCAATTCTTCTCACAATGTTTATCACAAGTGAGTGATACCCTCAGAAACTTTTTCTTTTCTTTTTTTTTAAACCATGTCATGTCCTGTCAGCCATAATCTGGCAGCATTAATACTATTTTTAGACCTATTTTATCCAAAGCATCAACAAAATAGAGATGTCATATTTCAAGTCCTTTGAAACACATACACAATCAATTCATACTAGAGGGCTTGGCCCCGTATATTTTGAAATGTTAGCTCATTTAAGTAATTATAGGAGGAAAATAAATTTGAGGAAATAAAAAATAGTCCTCTTTGTTACTGCAAGTAATACGGGTGAAGAAAGTCCCCCTAAAGACTATCTAGAAACAGTAGACAATTTTGATATATGGTGTCTGCTGTTTTCTTCTGTACTTAACCATACCAAAGGATAATTAATATGAATGACTACAAAGGGCACAGGGTAGAGGGAAGGATCATTTATTAAACAAAATTATTTTTTAAAAATTTTCATAAATCAAGGCTTGCTCTTTAACCAGATCCAAAGAGGAGCTGGTATGCATATAAAGTTCCAGTTCATCACTCAACAGAACCTTGCCAAATCAGTACCTCAATTTTCTTATTTTCTTGGGTTTTTTTATTTTGGTTTTGGGTTTCTTTTGTTTTGCTTTGGGTTTTTGTTTGTTTTTTGTTTGTTTGTTTGTTTTTGCATAATTGATAAAAAGAAGTAGCTATCACCAGCTTTAATAGACACTTTTATTGCATATATTCCCCAAGCTGGGACTTTTCCTTAATATTCTTTTCCTACCCATCTATCATCAAAATGCAGATGTTAGAGATAAAGAGACTTGAAGTCCCTTATAAGAGAGGTAGAAAATAACATTACTGAAGAATATAGGCTTAACTTTTAACAATGTTTTTAGTATTATGCAACAGCATTTTTAATACTTCTGCAGCAACTTTGCTGAGAAGAAAGTTGAGATAGTCTTTAAGAAGTCTAAAGAAGTTACTAATATGATCAACATCTGAATCAGCAAAATTCAACTTACTGTCTTTACCAGGCCTTAAAATAATTGAGCCTCACAAAAATGTTTTCAAGATTAAACGGTAGAGGTGAATTTTCTATTCCCCAATGAAGATCTCAGCCTTTCGTAAAAATTTTGGAAGGACAGAAACAATGCATTACATAAACAGTACCCTATACTATGACAGTTTAAAATATATAAACATTAGCAGCCTCTGGGTGGACCAGTTCTTTTTGCATTGATGAGATATTTACATCACAATATCACAAATTTTGGCCACTGTTGAAGACATTTCTTCTTTTTCATTACTCAGCTCTTCAAGTGAATATCAAACATAATGTATAACTCTACAAAATTATGGTCATCCTGCCAGTTCTTCTGCTTCTGTTGACATATACCATACTTCATTTCAGATGAGTTAAGTAGCACCAATCAACTTCAATAACAAATAGAGTGAGCCAACAAATTTTACATTTGAATGAATGTCTATTCATTACCCAAGTGTAGTTCAACTGTTCACTTCAGCTATGGTTTCTTTATTTAAAAAAATTGGCAAATGTTTTACTGCCTGCTTTCTTTCATTGGAATCTCCGGTGCTAAGAACCCAGTGCTGCCAACTGGAAGCTCTAAGGAGATGATAATATGGGAAATGGCCATGTGAGAGCAATGGGTGTTACAGTGTGACAGCTCCTTGGAATGGGAGTCCATGCCACTCTGGTAATGCTGGTAGACTGTGAAGCTCAGACCGTTTCAGACTGCAGAATGAATCAAGTGTTTGGCAGACATTACTATGTGTCAGGGGCAGTAGTTCCCCAAACAATGCTGTGTGAAGAAAACTAAAGCTAGAAGTTCAGTTAAAAAAAAAAAATTAAATTAAAAATGTATCAGAAAACAGAGATGGAATCAACCTTTTTACATAGAAAATAATGTCCAAAATAACATAACACTAATAAAAGAGTTTTTATGCGTATGTGCTGGGAAAACTGAAATATTAAAAACTGACCTTTCATCTGTTCTTAAGGAAAGAAATACTGCACAATGAACTCCTTTTCCTCTTGATGACCACGACACCCAAACATTTGTTAGCTGCACATATTCACATTATTTAAACAGAACCTGAAACAGTATTCAAAGTCTTCTTAGCAATCTCCTTCACAGCACATATGCATCTGTGATTTTGCAGATGAAGGATTGTATTTCATGTTGTGGTTCTTCACTGATTAGAACATCAATTTGGATGCTCCAGCCAGGAAGTAAAAGTAAGGATAGAGTCAGAAAAGAAGCATAAGGGAAGGAAATCAAAAAAAACAAAGAAAGAGAGACAAAACAGCAAAGGAAAAAAAGGAAATTATTCAGAATGAGGAAACTTTTTTTTGTGCAATTGATAATAACAAAAAACCACCAAAACTATTCGCTAATCTTCATCTGTTGTAGTCCTCCAAATATATTTAGCAATCTTTAAAGCCTACCAATATGAAGCAAGCCATTAGGAAAGCCTCAGATGTAATGGCAAGGTCTGCTTTGTTTCTTTAATTCCAAAGATATTATTGAGAGATTCATCTTAGCTCAATGAAGATACCTATATTGCAAAAACCTAAAGGAGAGTCTAAGCCCTCCCTGTAATTGTTACAGGCAATGAAGCATCTATAGAGGATAATCCATTTTATGCACACTAGACAGACTGACTCAAGATAAGATCTTTGACTTTCTAGAGTGCCAAGTCCATTGTCAAGTACAATCAAATCTAGATGACTTGCACAGAGTTCTCTGCATTCCAGGAGCCAAAATTTTAAACTTCAGCAATTTTTAAAAAAGCAGTTCAGCACCAGCAAAACAGCAAAACCACCATATTTGGTTTTTCAACACCAGGTCAGATTTCATTCACTGAATAGCAGTCTTTTTATTACTTCACAAAATAGTAAGCAGTAAGAGCCAACATTGCCCAGGGTGTTAAATCAAAGCTTGATGGTATCCTTGTTGCTAAAATTAAGAGTTTTAACATAGATCTGTACAGATATTTTATTTTTATATACATATGTGAAACATTCACACCTTGTGATCTGAACGGGTGGAAACACACAGCTTACTTAATTTGCTGGTTATGAAGAACATGCTAATGATGCACACTATACAAGATTGCCTAGTGATACACCTTGAACTGCTTAACAATGCCATGAGACTGGTCTGTCTGTTTCCACTGTTGAAAAACTTACTGTTGTGGCCTGGGTAGCTGTTGAGATGGTAGCAGCTAAAGAAGCAAGAAGGGCCTTTGTATCTTTGACTCCGATCCCCCACCCTTACTTCTGGGAGCAGGCCCATGAGAACTAGAGGGCAGGGCGTGCCTGGAGCAGGGTCCCAAACAGGAGGGGAGGGACTGGACACGGAAAGGGACAGAAGGGGAGACTCTGTGCCTGCAGCCACGCAGTCTCCCCCATCTTGAGCACATGGGGATGGACACGTGGCTGCAACCATGTAGTGGGAGACACCTTGTGCAGCAGCGGTAAGGACGGGAAAACTTGGAGAAGAAAACTTTTCCTGCGACAGGAGAAGGGGTGTAGGGGCATGAAGAGGTGAACATGGAGGAGAGGTTTTTAGCTGGGGTTTAGCATTACCAGAACATTCATCAGGACTCAGAACACATGAAGCAATCACATGAAAAAAATGACAAAATTTCATCACTGGTGTTATAAATGAGGAATAAAAAGTCTCAATATTCAGCAAAATTTAGATTGCTTTATTTTGTATCAACGGAGCAAGCAATGTTGGGGAACATGAGGGGTCACCGCCCACTCCACACTCCATTGAACCTTGGTTTGCAGCCTCTTCTTGTAGTATGGTCTCTCATTGTAATCAATAATTTTTGGTTTTTTGCTGTCATAATTTTGCCAGGTAAGCAGTGATGGTCATCCATAAAGTCTCTGGGTGACAGTCAGTCTCATAGATAACCATCTGAACTTGGTAGATAAAAACCGGAGAAAATCAGGAAGTCTGGTCTTTGTAGATAGGCAGCATTGATTAAACAAAGGCAGGAAGTCTGATTTTGCAAAATCTATCGGACTATCGGAACGTCTGTGTTTGCAAACCGGTATTAGATACAACCTATTTAGAAAACATAATATTCATAACAGGGGGATTTAAAACACAATGATTTAATCATATATTTTCCTCTATCTAGTGTTCATGCTTCACTTCACCTTAGTATTCTGGTTTATACAAACCCCAATACTTTTATGATTAACACAAATGTTTTATCAATTATCACACTGATAAGTCCTTCCCAACCTGTAGCTCTCTCCAAACTTCTTCCAAAAAATCATTGCTAAGAAATGAGTCCCGTGAAACATAAGGAAAATGTTCAAATAACCAGTGTACAAAACACTTCAAATCCCCCTTTGAAAAATAAGAATTTTCTCGACAAAGAGCCTTTTTAAGTTGGAGGGAAACTTCCCACTGTGGGTAGACGAGTTCTGCTTCCATCTCAACCCAAGTTTCTTCTCAACACCTGAGAGTAAAAGGAGAAAGAAGCAAAGAGTGACCCAAAATTGCAAACTCACCACACTGGGGTCAAAAAACACTCTGGTGGTGATCCATTTGGTATAAAATTCAGAAGTCTTTTCGTGGGGTGGCTGGATGCTTTCAAGGAGTAGATTTCCCTATATGATGCACCATTTGTTGTGGCCTGGATAGCTGTTAGGATGGTTGCAGGTAAAGAAGCAGGAAGGGCCTTTGTACGAGTTCCACAGAGATGTTTATTTCAGCCCTGTGCATGGATAGTCCAGGGCCAGAGGCAAAGACAAAGGCAAGCTTTGTGATGAAGGTCCAGGTTTAAGTACATGGGATGAGCAGGGCTGGGGAAGCATCAGAGACCAATTACCAGGGGACATGGGGGTGGCACAAGGGTGGGGTTAGGGCATGGGAGCCAATGGGGAAGCAGAGTGGGAGCAACTGAAAGACTGAAGGACAGGGAAGGGGGCACAGGGTCGACCAAGACAACAGGACATTTGCTATGAGAAAAGCTTTTGTGTCTCCCTAACTGGGAATGCCTCCTAGGGTCTCCACAGCTTACCTGAAGGACAACCCATTGTAATATGTTTTATTTAATATTCTGTGGGTAAAGGTTTTGTCTGGCTGTATCTTACATTTCCAATTTTTGCAATGAATTCAGAAGTCTCTTGCTAAAAACCAGAAAGTGACACCTCCTTTCCCCTCCCACCCACACACTCAAAAAGCCAAATATGTTTCCTCTGTGAGTACCTTAACCAAATAGAGTTATAAGACATCAGGATCCATCCAGTAGTTCCAGACTGTCTGAAAGATTTATGGAGATTTCTAATTCCATATACAGCAGATTGTAAACTGAAATTTCAGAAGGGAAGTTTTGGAAGCTCTTGAGTGCAGGCAAATGGATAACATTTTCTCCCCTGAATATCTTATCAGAGCATGGATAGACTTATTTAGGTGAAGCCGCATCTTCTCCAGAGACAAAATGATGAAGATTTTATTCAAATTTATCATATTTGATCACAAGTTTTATTAGTAAATTTATATATTGTCACTTGTGTGAAACAATTTAAAACTGAAGCATTTTACATTTTCTTTCACAGATAACTTACAAAATCTTCTTTACAGAAAAGAATATAAGATAAATTAGATGGCTTCATTCATAACTACTGCTGGTGAGTGTATTTAAATCATTGGATAAGTCCCCTCCACCAAAGGTGGTAGTGCAGTGCTAATGCTTCAAGTATTATTGCACTTCTCTACAGACAGTCATGAAAAGCAAAAGACTTGGAAGGCTGTTAATGAACAGCTTCAGACCATCAGGATCTCTCTCAAGCCAGAGCAGTTCTAATTCAGTTACAAAAGAACAACAGTGGAAACCAGTGGAGGTGGATAGCCTGTCTCTGAGCTTCAGCAGGAAGCCTGTATCATGTTCCAAAAGTGTTCCACTTTTCCTCTGTTCCTACTATTTCCTCTTTCATAAGGAAACCATTGATCTTGTAGAACATTTTTACCCTTCCCTAAATTGTCAATAGATTTTCTTCCTCTCTGAATTTCCACTTTGTTTTTATTCAAGCTTTCCTATTCTGTATTACACATACTCACACTCCCACTTGGTTATTCATCTTCAACTGCCATATTTCTCTCTCAGACAAAATGCGCCACATTTCCTTTACTTCCCTGAAGAGATTGCTCTGTTCTCTAACTGCCCAAACAAAGCACCTACCGGATACGGCATAGCTACAGCAATAACATATTTGGCAGAACTACTGTATTTGAAAAAAATCCTAACTATTTCTCTATAAAATACAAAAACCAAGTGAGGATATAAGTGTTCCTTCCAGCTCAGAGAGAGAGGGGACTCTGCAGAACCTCCTCTCAATTACCACAGTGACACTCCCTCCAAGGAAGAGAAAAATAAAAATTATCTAGAAAAGGACAAAGGTTCCCTTAGCTGTGCTCTGCACACTCTGGAGTAGGCACACAGGCTTCAGCTCTGCAATCTAGCTAGCTCACAGGTTCAGAGACTCTAATTTCTAAAGCATTTCTTTTGGCACAACCTGTGTTCTATTCAGTACTATTACTCACTCTGAGGGAATTTACGACTGGTTCTGGCATTTACCCTTGTTTGCCTTTGCAAGCATTGAAACAGAATTTACTTAATTTCTCAGCACTCCAATTTCTTATGTTTGTAAATTAGTACTGTTATTGAACAGATGCTTGGCTATCTCTATTACTGACTTTTGTTGCTCACAAGTTTCTTATTTTTACCATATGCCTTTCTGAAATCTTCCTGTCATCTTTCACCTTTGTTTTCTGCATCTTTATTCTCCCTTCAAATCTTCTGAGTCTGCAGTATTATTAAATGCTCTTTACTTGCTCATTTTTGCCATATATTTGGGGTTTTTTATATGTTTGCTTTAGATACATGCACAAAAATATAATTTATTACCTGCTCAACTCAACTAGAAAGCCCAGAGCATAGCCATATACTGATCAAGAGTGAAGGGCAAAACACGTTTTCATCATAACTTAAATTTGATTCTGGTCATGGACTTTTTACATTCAATAATTCTGTTGTATTCCAACACAGCACACTCCAGGCTATTTTAGGCCTTGAACTGTGGTTAAAAAGAAAAAACATTCCAGTTTTATATGTAAGTTGAAATTCAATGACAAACTGAGAATTGAGTCTATGGTATTATGCAAAGTAAAAATGAAATTATACAGTTACCTAGCCAGACCAATCCTGAACTGTATAGATCTATATCAACAGTGACCCACCTTTACAATGTATAGTTCTTCTCTCATTCACTGGTAAATGTTAGTCTTGTGTTATTTGAATGCATTTCTGTCATAAAAAACATGATCTGCAAGGCTAATTTCTTTGATGGTTATTCCTTCTTTCCATACCAATGTTTCTTTATGTCTATTAGATCTTCTCCACAATGAAATATAGAGATAAATCTGCTCTCAGAGTCCCATTTTATTGACATGTACTTCTCTCAGTGCTGACTCCACATGTTAGTTCCACTGCTCGGTTTTTTTATTATTTTACAATTTAGGCCTTTTTATATTCAGAACTTGTCTTGCATACAAATCCCTGAATAGCTATATATGGAATAGATTCTAAGCATCAGAATTTTTCCAGTATCAACTGTCAGAACACAGAAAGGCCTGCAAATTCTCACAGAACCTCAAGTTTCAACTGTAGTCCAATAGAATGGGATGAGGATGCACAGGATCAGACTTTCCATCCCCCACTCTTTTTCTTAGAGGTTTTTCACCACCACCCTTGCCCGTGTTTTAAACACAATAGCAAAAAACAATAAAAAAATCATAAACCCCATGCACAGAGGATCCAACGTGTGAGCAGTGACTGACACCAAAGCTTTCATAGTTACTACCATAAAGAGAAAAGTACTGGTTAGCCAAAAAAAGAACACTTGCCCATAGGGGCAAGAACATCAGTTTTATGCTTGTTTAGAAGCTTAACATCCTTTGTGATTTCACAGAGAAGATGAAAGGCCTAAACAACCATACAACCAGATAGGAGAAACAGCATTAAATCACACAATGTAGGTAGATACACCTTTTTACAATCCACCTGAATGAAAGCTACCTCCTGTGTGACATACAGAAAGCTTTCTACTAGAATTTCCACCTTTTGCTCTGTTGCAAGTGTTCTTTGAGTTCAGTGCTTATGAGAGGCAGCAACTGAATTGAATATAGTCTCAGATAACTAGTGTTGCAATGTGGGGGGAGGGGACTGTTTCCCCTTGTGACAATCTTTCCCGTTTAACCGAGTCATGGCGTGGCTATAAAAATCGGGATGGGCACGTTGGTGTGCCTGAGATATCCTTTAATTCAGCCATGACTATGCAATCCGAGAGGTAGCATCCAAAGATCGGGGGAGGTGTCAGGTTAACAATACATAGGGGCACCTGAGGGCAAGGGTCCAATCACAAACGAGAACTAGGGACATGTCTGGGTATGCCCTTAATTGTCCTTAGTCCCATGGTTTTAGGCTACAGCCTCTGCATCTGCAGGACAGGGGCCAGACTTAATGTCTAAGGCCTTGCTTTTAAACAGCCTGCCTCCCAAGGTCTTAAATTTATGCCCTCTGATTTAACCCAAGGGAACTTGGGTTAAATCCTGGTCCATCTTAGCCAAATCAACTACCATAAACTAGCACAAGAAGGATAAGCCATTTTTCCATCGAACACAATTACACACAATAGCCTATGTCAAGACCCTAAGAGTCAAGACCGGTATTTTCCTCAACCCTTTTTATTTGTATTTATTAATGACTTAAGTAACACCAAAAATATTGCAGAGAAACTTAATAAAGCTGTAATTTTGCATTGTTCTTTGTATTAGCATAATGGCAGCAAGATGAATTTTGAGTTAAAATAAAATAGCCACCCCTTTATCCCCTCAAAAGAGAAAACTGCATTTCATTTCTTTTGTCTCTCCAACAGCTGGCCCGAGAAGAATCATCTATTCTAGAAACATATATTCAGTTATGACAGAGATGATAACTGTTTGAATGACTGCAAAAATATCTGATTCGGAATTTTTATTTTCTTCCTTTGTATAAAGCAAAATGTACTAGTGGACAATATATACCTTTTATATATTTTTTCTGCAAATATTATGATAAGAGGGTAAGTATAATGCAACAAAAAACTTTCTGTGGAATATATAACACTATGATGAAGACATGATAAAAAACAAAGGGAATTTGGATCCAGGCTGAAAGATTCCTGGGTTTGTTTTTTCTAACCACATTTCAGTTAACTGGATTCTTCTCACTAGGTATAGAACAAAGACTATTAATTGGAGGGACCTAGAATTGGGAAGAAAATAGCAAATACGGTCTAGGTTTACAAAGTCTGCAGAGCAATAAGTGATCAGGTTTTCCTCAGCTGCTACAGATACAGTAGTTAAGCCTCAGAATTTAGAGCCAGTAGATGCATGCTTATATTTTTCTACACCCTCAATTTCAGTAAAACAAGTTCAGTAAATGCCATTGAACTTGTGGGACCCAATATTGTACGTTTATTTAAATGAAGAATGTTACTTATTAATGAGGAAACTGTTTTGAGTAGTTACACATACGCTGCATGTTTGTGTATCTGGTTACCCATATCTGCATCTGACATGTTAAAGAATTCACTATTGTATACTATGATAATTACCACCTTGCTGAATTTATTCTACCATCTGAAATGTATACTTAGATATATGAAATCAAAATGTACTCTTTGGCTCTATATGGGGCACTGCTGAGACTGAGAACCACAGTAAGCTAGAAATATTATAAATAAATAAGTTATAAAATATAAATATATAAAGTTATAAATAAATGTAGAAATTAATAGTAGAATTTACTTATAGATGTAAAAATGAAATGTGTTTACAAAAATAAAGAATTTACCAGAGAAAGCACTTGGGTGGTGCGCATTTCCAGCTTCTCTTTAAATAATACATTCCCTCAGAAGTTTAATCTTTTTTATAATTGGAATCACAGCATTGTTAAGTTCAGAAGAGACCCCTAGGGTCATCGAATTCCCCAAATGGATTTTTTGTTTCTCAGGAAGGCTTTGTAAAAGAAAAAAATAGATAATATTCTTCTAGTCAAAACCACTCATTTCTTTATTTTCCATTCGTTTTTGTTACACAGCATGTACTAATCTGAAGGCCCTCTTCCCTGGCTATCCACTTCTGGCAATTCATTAATTCATTCACTAATTCATTCTATCCAATTAGAAAACTCTCAGTATGGTTACACAGAAAGTATACAAAGGGAGTCCACAAATCCTTCACAAGACCTCTGAATTAACGTCCTGAACTAAAAAAAAAATTTAAACAATAAAAAAAGAATCCAAGCATTTCTCCTTGAACACAGTAAAATAATTTACACAAAAGGATATGCAAGTCACTTAGGAGACAGCAAGTGAGAGAAGTCCTTGGGTGAGGATTAGATCAGGCTACACAGGGGGTTTCCCCAGCTCAGGGACACTTGATCGGAAACCACAAGCCTTGTCAGATCTGGCAGTCCTCAGCAGCCAAGCAGGTGAGGAGGGGGTGATGATGGGAGTATCCAGCGGGGATTTAAGTGGCTCTTGGGAGTGCAAGTAATCTGGAGCACATAGCACGGCAATTCACACAGGCAGGGCAAGCAGGAAGGAGTCTTCATTGACAATCCAAGAGCAGCCAATAGAGGAAGCAAACAGACTCAGTAGCTGGCAAGGAAAAAAGAGAACACTTTAGCCCCAGTCTTGTTAGCATACTAATGTAAGTTTTTCAGTTATTATATTGATATGCCAAATAGAGATTTGCCCGTAGAGCTTAATCCTCTGTAGCTGCGGGAGTCACTGAAACAGCTATGCCAGAGGGCTTCAGAGAGTAGCTCTCCTCCTGCTCTAAGGAGAGAATTCATGCAGTCAAAGCTCAATTGGACTTGAAGCTGGCCAGAACTGTAGGGGACAGTAAGAAGAGTTTTTCAAATATATTAATAATAATAGGCAGAGTAAAAATAATATTGTCCTAATACTAGGGGGGGATGGTCACCTCGAAAACTGGAAGAGGTGTTTAACGCATTCTTTGCCTCTGTCTTCAGCACGGACAGAGAGTGCCCTGAGCTGAAGGACCATGACTGTGAGAATGATCTACTGCCAGTCAACCCTGAAGTTATGTAGGATCTGCTGCTGCAGCTGGATCCCTACAGATCTGTGGAGCCTGATAGAATTCATCCAAGAATCCTCGGAAGAATGGGCTGATGTCCCTGCAAAATGTCTTGATGATTTTTGAGTGATCTTGGGAATCTGGAGAGATCCCAGCTGAATGGAACCTGATTAATGTTGTCCAGATTTTCAAGAAGGGCAAGAAAGAGGACCCTAGAAACTACGGACCTGTTAGTTTCATTTCAGTGCCAGGTAAAGTTATGGAGAATATTATTCTGGGAGATATTGAAAAACACCTGAAAGACAATGCAGTCATTGGTCATTCCTCATGAGGGGACATCATGACTAACCTGTAATGTTATTACATTCCGCATCTATTTGTGCCCCAAATTTTTACTGTGTCTTTAAGGCCCTGCAGCCGGGAAACTGGGTGTGGGGTGGGTACCTCAGGCACTTTTAAAATCTGCTCCAACAGGCCGGTCAGGGTCTTTTGCTGCATGATATTTGCCTTGCTGGGCTTTTTGATTTTTGCCTTAGGCCAGACCTAGTTTTGCCTCTTGCTTTTCTTGCTCTAGAGCCAAGGTAACACTGGCAGAAGCTTTTCCTTTTTTTGGATTCTCTTTTGTTTGTCTCTTTTGGTTTGTTTTTTTTCCTCATCTCAGACTGTGGTTAGAGGTTTTGAACTGTCTTAAGGTGAATTCTACAAGTGCCTGCCCTCCTCAGCAAAGTGGCTGCAACTCACCAATACTGCCCTGCTCCAAAAAGACCATGGAGTTGCCCCAGCCCAGCCACTTTGCCTTGCCTCCTCCTGTCATCTCCTGACACAAGGAGGGTAAAGTCCCTCCTCAAGCACTAGGCCCTTGGTCCAGACAATGTCAGCTGGCACTCCAGCCATCAGGGAGATAAGCAGAGTGGGGGCAGGGGTGGGGGAAGTCTGACACCATTTTCCCTTTGCCCTTCAAACCATGGGCTTTACTGCAGAGTGTTATCTTGGAGAGCTGTGCCCAGCATTTCTGGGTCTCTCTTTGTTCTGAGGAGTCCTCAAAATTTAGCAGGTTTTTAAAATCGGGTCATTATTTCAGTTTTGACTGTTGCTGTTCCACTTGTTAATCAACTGTTACTTTTTCTCTTGCATCTAGTCATATTTGTTCTTTATTGGAGGAAAGAGATTAGTTGAACCTCTAAAGGGAGGCAACTTCTTACAGTGTTCTCCTTTAGATTGTCTTAGACCAAGACAGGGGTAGGGGACGGGCAGGCACTGATCTCTTCTCTGTTGTGATCAGTGACAGGACATGAAGCAATGGCCTGGAGTTGATTCAGGGAAGGTTTAGGTTGGATGTCAGGAAAATGTTCTTCACCCTGAGGGTGGTTGGACACTTGAAACAGGCTCCCCAGGGAAGTGGTCACAGCACCAAGCCTGACAGAATTCAGTAAATGTTTGGAAAATGCTCTCAGGTACATGGCGTGACTCTGGGGGATGGTGCCATGCATGGTTAAGCATTGGACTTGACGATCCTTTGCCTTCCAACTCAGCCAGTATATTCTGTGCTTCTGTGATCTTGATTCAATTACATCTCCATAATCATAATGTCTAAGAGAAAGAAGCCAGCTACTTGCTTCTCACCTGCTTTTTCCATCTCAATCACAGAGCTCTGGATAGCTTTCCTGTCCTAAGAAAAGATCCCCTCACCAGTGAAGGTAAAGTTGATGTTCAAAGCTAAAATACCTGTCTCTGTCTCTAGGTCTGTGAAATTTTGAGAGCATGCTAGCCAGTTACACTAATGAAAAGATTCCCTTATCTTAAGGATCTCACTTCATACCCTTTGCTACTTTTATCATTCTAATTTACTCAAAATCCAAGCATTAGAATGAAACCAACTCAAAATATCCTCTCATACCGTCATACCAGGGGTTTTGTTTGTTTTTTAAAAAGTTGCTTGTGTTTTTGGTGTTTGTTTTCCTTTTTCTTTTTTTATATTTAATCCAGGCTCTCCATCATTCTCCATTCATCTCTAATCCATTCTCTAATTCTCAGATATGGGACCTCTCAGACATGAGGTAAATAAATATTTACCTGACCTGTATGATCAGAGATCTGCCTGGAAAACTTTTTGCCAGACTTAAAGTGGAAAATGGGTACTAACTTGTCCCGTTCCACTATAAAAGGGGGACTCGGGGATTATTCTTTTTGATAGATTTCTTAGATGAAAATAAATCACAAATGTAAGCAATATTATATCTGAGAACCATTTATTGATAAGAAAGGGTAAGTGTTCTTACTAAAGGGGGACAGAAAGAGAGCAAAGAGGGAAGAAGAGAGAGGGGAAAAAGAATCAGAAGACAGGGACAACGTTACCACAAGAACATGGTCTGTCCGTATCAGCTTGGCAGGCAGAGCATGTGTGCTGTGAACTGCGGTGTGTCTGTGTAGCTCCTATGGTGGGCAGGGCGCGATTTCCAAACAGCAGCAGGCTGCATGTTCCTTCCATCGGCGGGGAACAGGCTGCCATGGCCATCGGCGTGCCCCAGGAGCAGCTGCGTGTTTCAGGGTTGAGGTGTGGCGACAGGCTGGTCGCTACAGACTAGTTGTTGGAGTCAGTGAGTCGGCAGTCTCTGAATTTTTCAGAGAGAAATCAGAGTGCAGGGATTGAATTAAAGCCTGTGGATGGATTGAAGTATATTAAGCCACTCACACATA
>JANRGV010044723.1:0-20577 GCA_024734035.1 Alethe castanea
CTGATCTCATTCATCCTCAGTGTAGGAAATTAGTATTTAAGTTGTTTCTGGGTATCAGTTTATAGTAGATAAACAGATTTACTGGAGTGTAGCTCTATTTGAAAAATCCCTCATTTCCACTTCAAATGAGAGCTGGCTATAAAGAATAACTTTAGCCCACAGTTTCATTTCTACTTCTAAAATTCATCAAAGAGAGTTCTGTTAAAATACTCTGCAATGATATTAGCAGTATTAATAGGAAATAATTATGAAGAGAAATAATACCTTTTCTGGAACGGGTCCTGATATAAAGTACCAGTGCTGCTAATGTAAAAGCTTAGCCCTCTTGGTATTCAGGGCTTTATTAAAAGAATTTTTATTAACTAATTCAAGAAAGAAATATGACGAATGTCTCCTTCCAAGATCCATCCCTATCTTTCATTACAGTAGTATCTGGTAATAGAAAGTGCTTCTGGCAATACTTATCTGCATATAATGCGTAAAATTTTTAAGATATAAAATGGTCTGTGTGGAGGATGGCTACTTGATACACACCACGAATATCATAACATTTGCTGCTTCAATTTGAAACTAAACCTAATAGTTTTTCTAGTTCTTTTGATCTTATAATTGTGAACTTTTATGGGACAAGTTCTTAGCAGAGGAAACTGTCCTAACTCCATCGATGACAATTTAAACATCTGCCAATCTGACCCTGTACTTTAATCCTTCATTATGGTCTCAGACATTTGCATCTCAGAGGTCTTTTTATCACCTTTGTCTTCTTTTTACAATTAAATGTAAAAGAAACGATTTCATTTAGTTGACATCATTTATGTAACTAACCCCTGCAAACTTGTCTAGTTCCTGGGTACTCTTATCATTCCTTGATGAGAATGTTGTTAGCACACATGCCATGATAGCATGCTAGTAGTACCAGTGTCTATTTTCCTGTTACTATTTACTTTTCAGCCTACAGGGTTTTTTTCCCAGCCCCAGCCAGGATCAAAGCTCTCTCAGCCTAGGTAAAAATCTGATCTGAAGCACATAGAGTTTAAGAAATGCAATGGGTGGGATGTTGCTCATATGAATTACAAATTGCAGCATTATCCATCTGCATCCTGGTGACAAGTAACTCTAGAAAACAAGTCTTGGCAGACACTTAAATTTCCCATGTTAAGCAGAAAATTTGGGAGCTAAACCAGGTTGAGGCAGCATCAGAGAACAGATGCTTTCTGGTAGCTAGCTATGGCTCTGATTCAGGAGCATATTTAAACACAGATATGTTTAAAGGTTTTGCTGCACATGGGGTAAATGTAAAGCTGTGCTTAGAGCTAAACTGTGTATCTATGAACAGGACCTCTCTGCAATCACATTTTTTAAGGCTGCTCTAGGGACTGGTGCTGGGGTAACTTCTGTTTTGATTATTTGACCATTATCTGTCAGGATGGGAAGGTCCATCAGATAGGAAATAAAAATATTTTGATTTTGCTGTGCTGTGACTGCGTTAAAGGTAGACAATCTCTGATTCTGGGAGTAAACTAAGACAGAAATCATCCTAGACATAAGACAAGCAAGAGGATTTTTTTTTTTTACTCTTTTCAAACTACCCTGTATCTGTGAAACAATTATGCCAAGTGAACTAGCTTCCAAAAAATTCAAAATTCAGCTATACATTGGTATGTCTGAAAACAGCACACCATTACTGTGTTTTACTTTCTTTAGGATGGGCCAAGAGCATTTAGCTTGCAATTACCATTATTGGTCAATATTAATGAAAATTTTAAATGGTTTAGAGTGTAACCATTCTCATGAACACAGCCTCCAGGTATCTCGCATATTTTTGCTAACCCTTTCAGACCTCTGATATGAGAGCAGATGAAGGTGAATATCTGCTATTTGAGCAGCACATATCAGTTACTCTTTTCTGTTTCTCATCAGTTCCTCTTACTGGCACAAGAAGAATCATATTTTAGAAGATTCCATTATCGGGTTGCCATGATATATTTCAGTATAATTATATTTCATTGTCCACTACAAATTATTTGAGGTGCTTTTCTCATATACTTTTGGAATGATAATCTTATGCCACCCAGAGACAGTGAAATGGTAGAATATGTACAAAACCACAGAAATATTAAAATCCAAAAATCTTATGTCAATTTTTTTTTTTTTTGCTATCTCCTAAAGTAATGTTTCTTACAAGCCCTCTGTCATTCAAAGCATATATAATGAGAGAAAAGTTCATAGAGAAGTATATGAAAGCATACATTTGAAGACATGGCATTTTTATGTGTGCCTGAAAATCCTAGGAGTCTACTTAGCCTCTAGCCCTGGTCACGACTTAACTGATAATCCAAATTTCGCGTAACCTGTGTAAACATCTCAGCTCCGTGCTTGATATTTGTATTTTCATCAGCTCTAGAAACTGATTAAAAAATCTAAATTCTTCTTTGTGATAGGTTGAGAAGCTTTTGTTTCCAGCCTTTGAACATGGGGTTGGGACGGCCTGCAGACATTAAATCCCTTTCTAGGGCTCTTGACAAATTTAAGATGCCAGGTAGAAAAGAGTTAATTGTTAGAGCCAGAAAGATTACTGGAGCTCATCAAGCAGTCAGATTCAGATTCTTCCTGTACAAGAAAGAAAAAGGGACTAGTGAGTAGTGAAGGGAAGAAGTTGCCTTCATGTCAGGAAATGCAGCTGTCATGTAAACTCTTGAGTGTGTAGTGCCATCTGCTTAATGCTTGAAGTTGCTTTTGAATCACAGAATGGAAGAATCTCTATTTGAGAATTTTAAGAACTTCTCTAAAGAAGTAAAGCAGGAGGAGCAGTCCTTTTTCTTGTACTCTGTGCTGTGTGTTGCACCACTTTATTTTTATGTTCCAAAGGAAGGGAAGAAAATAAGATGTACGGATTCTGTATAAAATATGGAGACTTAGAAGAACAATGTAGTAAAGATGAAAAATGACCCAGGGGACAAAGAAATAGCGGAAACTCTCTGTGCTCAGCAGTGGTTTCCAAATCTACACAGAAAACCTCCAGAAAAAATGAGGCTACCCAAGCTTGATATCTGAGATGAGCAGAGGTTAAAGTCTGTGAGTGAAAGGCAGTGTTGTGGGCACTTCTTAGTGCAGAAGCTGGATTTGAATACAGACTGCCTTTGCCCTCTCATCAAAAGTTATTTCCCACCAGGTTTCAACCCCCAGCCTGGAATACAGATAACTGCAAGCCTTGTTCTGCCAGCAACGTCAGGATTTTCCTTTTGTGGGAAGGACTAATGCATCATTTCTTGTTAGTGCAGTCAGCTGTGGGGCAGATTTAAAATTCATCAGCTACTCTAAACTAGCTTTGTGTGTGCAGTCAGTACTCTTAAAGCCCTACCCCAGCTATCTCTGTGCCAGCTTTCTGGAGTGAAAAAGCCTAAGGATGTGATTGTTCTTGTCAAATGCTGAAGAATTCAGTATCATCTTTTATGGCCAGATTAGGGGGAATGATAAATCATCTCTGAAAAATAAAAAAGTAGAAGCAAAGATGTTTACTGCTGTATATTAAAGCATAGTAGCATTTTAATTTTGTGTTGGATAGAACCCAATTTAGAAAAACACAGTCTCCTCATTTTTCCTCTAATATGTGAGGAAATCCTAGTGAATTTATTACCTTTCTTTGAAAGCAAATTAAGAAAGATTCCAAAGGCTATATTAAATCTTTATTGGTAAAAACTGTATGTTATTGTCTCTGAAATTCACTGGGAAGCATTACTAATCCCGGCATTCAAGATATTGCATATGACAGCCATGAAATTTAAAGCTGGGCAGTAATTTTTGAAGGGATAATACTCTGTCTTGTGCCCTAAAAAAGAATTGAGCTGACGTGGAGGGGGTGGTTATAATAGAGTTATATGGATATAGCATCCAAAAGCAAGAATAGGAACTGCCAGTAGCTAAAGTGTGACATTAACATGTTTTTTTATTGGAAATGGTAGCTTAGGAAGCCTTCCTGGACAATCATTAAGTATTCCTGCAGTATGAAAGTTCACTTTTTTTTCTAAAAGAACCTTAGGATAGAAGTAGGAATTTACTGAAAATGCTGATGTTTTTACTATAAGCAAGTTGTAAACATGTATAACGACAGCAAAACTTTGTCAAAAGCCATTTTTTCTTTTTAAGGCCAGTTCTGTGAAATGCATGTCATTTTAGCCAACTGCTGCTAAATGGTGGATGTAGTTTGATCTTAAACCTAATGTAGTGGTAGAGCTCTAGGCTGTGTTCTTTGGTGTTGTCAAATTCACCTTACTGAAGGTCTTTTTAATGCCCTATTTCTCTAATATGTATTTATTTGTAATATTCTCAGAGTTTTAAGGATTATCTCTAGCATGCTTAACTCATTTAAGGCAGAAGCATCAAGACTGCTGTTAATTCTGGGTGCCTCTTTTGTTGTAGGCAATGACACTACAACAACAAACAAAACGAACAAGCTCCAGCTGAAAGCCAGCAATGTTTTCTAATCCTTTTATTTGTAAATAGAATGGCTGGCACAGAAACTTCATGCTCTGGTATTTGGGAAGTATCTAATTGCCAGCATATACATATATATACACACACACATATATATATATGTGTATTTAACAGTTCATTTCTCTGCCAGCATTGCCCTTCATGCAGTTTGATTCCCGTTGTGACACTCCTGGTGTATCTATAAAAAGCAACAATATTAACTTTTAGATTATGAAGGCAAGTACATCAAATATTCTCATTCTCCTCTCAAAGCTTAGGACACCTATTCTTGCTGAAGTAGTACTTTTTCAATGCTACACTTGCTACTTTAAAACTGATCCAGGGACTATCATTTGCTTTTTCTGGGGGTGAGATTCAGCTTTCCTGTGCATTGGCAGCTCTGAATATACCAGTCCATTTCATTGCCATTCTCAGGCTTTTTGTGCTTGAGTTACCAATAAAAATTTAACATTGGACTGGTTCACAAGACTGAGCCTTGAGAAACTCCATAGCTGGTATTTTCTGCCCAAACCCACTACCATCTGTCTCTCTTGTGACACCATACTATGATAACGGGTCTTTCACTTCTTTTATCTAATTTATCTTTTTTCCCCCACTTCTTTTAACTAAAAATAATTGAACACCTATCATTAACTACTTAGTAGCTTTAGTAACATCTTCTACTTGTCATAATACAATATTTAGTGAAGCACAGACATATCAAATGCACTGATTTAGTTCTTCAGTTTAACAAGGTTTGTGTCTTAGTATTATATATCTCTCTACTGAGAGAAAATAAAGACCAGCTGGATAAATAGGCTTAGGCTTACAGGATACATGTGAAAGTGACTAATAAGCAGAGTGAGAGAAGAATTTGCTTTCAGTTTTTTTTTTTAATGTGTATCTATTTTTTCTCCTCCCCCTAATGTATAAAAACTATCTTTTTTCACAGGTAGAGGCACCTGACTAGAAGCTTCAATGAATGTGATTAATTTTTCTGGGTGGATTCTAATTCTCTCATCTGTGAGTCTGTATCCAGCCTCCTGGCAAACACAGCTGCCTCTTCAGAGAGCTGCTAGATTCATGTGAGTTTAAACAGTAAAATGAAAGATGGTTGTGAAAGACAAAGTGCAAGAGTGAGAATGAGTTACATAAAGACTTGTGTGTTGTATCTGCTTTGCAATTTCTTATTCCATGTGAACTTAAATCCATTTTCAGAATACATCTTTTTAAAGGTGGTGTAACTTGAAAACCTCTGCATTTTTGCTGGGTTTTTTTTCCATCGTAACCGTGTTATTCCATAACTTATTTTTCAAAGCAATTGCTGCTATAAAGAAATTTGTGGTTTTTCTGAGTTCTGGTTGGAATTTTGGTATCAGTAACCTTACTGATTTTTTCATAAGGCTGCCTAATGATTTTCCTTTGAAGGCTTGTGAGCCCTTATTTTCCAGTAACTAGATTTATATTTTATTACAGAACTTGGTTTGTTGGCAGATTTAGTCAAATTTTCTGAGCATATGTTTGATGGGTTGAACAGGATAAAAGAGTTTCATGGATGTCTTTGTAGAGGATAAAGGGCAGAGGCTCAGTATCATTTTTATTCATGAAGTTTCACTGACGAGAAATGAGGTTCTAATCCTGCAACAGGAGTGAGCACAGGGAATCATTTTGCTTGTGGAATTTTTCACTGAAATCTGTGACCAGCTCAGAGAAGTAACAAAAAAAAGAATGTTTTCTTTTTCCCCCAGCTTCACAACTTCAATCTTTTGATGTTACAGGCAAACCCCTAATTCTTCTCATAACATAGGATGTATGAAGGGAGCATTTTTAAAATACAGAGTAAACATCTACATCTGAAAAAATCTAGAGAGTGTACAGAGATGTAAAGCAAAGGTTTTTCTGGCTTACACCTGTGCAGTTAGATTATGTATCTTGAAATTTTTCCCTAACAAAGGTTAAGCAACTGCACACAGTTCAAGTGCTGTGCAGCTGAGTTACCTCTGCAGTAAGAATTGCTCTGCATTGGAAGTCTGAAGAATGGCAGAATTTGGTGGAAACATCTTTCATTTTCCATTCTCATCCCAGTATTTCCCACCAGAAATGGGGAAGTGGGATGGCTACCTGTGCATTCTTAGGCAGGCAGAGTACAAATGTGTTTGGTGTGTACATTGGTTCAGAGCTCAAGAAAAACTCAGGTAGGTGCCATCATTTACGAATGGATTACTGCATTATTTTAGACACTAGCTGTGACCCAGGGAAAATATTCTTAATGCTGTTGAGTATTTTCTAAAATGCTTGAGTTAAGGGCCTGTGAATTTCCTGTTCCCCATTTGCTAAATTTACACTAGACTGCACTATTTGCATTAAACTCACATATTTTTCTAGAAAAATCTTGCTCAAAATGCTGTTTTAGTAAGAACCATCATTATCTGAATTGGGTTTATGTGGTAAAGCTAAGGTGTTGTTTTAGGGGGGAGTGAAAAGAGGCAGCAGGGTTGGTCTCTGTGAGAGATCAGAGCTGTCCAAACCCAGCTGGTTCCAGCCAGCTCTAAAGGGGACCCACCTAGGGACACAGCTGAGCTCACTAGCAAAGGTGATGGTGCCTCTGAAAATGCTTTAAGGGTAGAAAACAGCAGAAGGGGCAACACTGAAGTTGGAAGTTTGGTATAAGTCCTTTTAAGTATTTGGCTTTTGCTAGAAAATGCCTAATGTTTCCAGCAAAGTCCAAAAGTGAGCCTCCAGATTATTGTCCATCCTAGTGTCTGAGAGGCTGAGGGAAAAAGCAGTGATCTGTGCCCTGGAGTTGATATACTCACCTAAGAGTATGTATTTCCCCAGAAGAACAGCAGCCTCTGAATAAGCCTACCCTGGAGCCTGTACACCCCTGGGGTGAAGCTGAGCTTGGAAAATGGGATGTAAAGGTGTTTTTCTGAAGTTTGTAAATGTTTGTTCCTTTTTTGTATTGGTCTGCCACTACCCATATCTGGAACTAAATATTTATTATAACTTGCAATAACCTAATTTCTCCAAGTCCGGTTTGTTTAGCCTGTGACAGTGATTGTTAAGTGATTTTCCTGTCTTTGTAAAGCTCTGAACTTCCTTGCTCCTATTCCTATTTTCTAACTCCTGTCTCACAAAAGAAATAAATTGACTGACCAAATGCAGCTTTGAGATTTGCTCTAGTTGTGATTGAGGCCAGTTCAATTCTTGGTCCTGCTGGGCAGGAGTAGAAGCATGCTTTTCATCATCCATCTCTACAGAGTAGCAACTGAGCAGCAGTATCTTAATAGCACAGTATGCATCCTCTAACTTGCTTTAGAACAATATTCAGATTCACCCTGAAGTCAGACAAAAAAATATATCCTAGAAATGAAAAGCTACTCCCCATCTGTGAGAAAAACAACATGCATAAGGGAAAACCTCAAAAAGGCTGTATATTTTTAGCAGCAGCAGTAGTGAATAATTACTCATTTCCAATTTACTTGGAAATTACTTCAAAATGAAGCCACTGACCAAGCCTTTGTGATGACCAGCAGAGCTGTGGTTGTGGCTAGCTGACATGCAACCTATGTGATATTAATCACTTCATCCAGGTTTGGATTAGCAACAGAGATGATGATTTACTTTGTAATACACTTTTTCTTGGACTCCTGATGCTGTCCCTCTACCAGTTGTTTTGTTATACTTCCCTAAGGTGACTTTGCTCTGTATTTATTACTTGAGAGAGCATTAATTAGAAAAGGTTAATAAGTGGCAGATGAATTGAGTTAATTAGTTCACTGAATAGTCTGAACACTTCTATTTGTTGGAGAATTTAATATTGCTGGAGATATTAATACAGCATTTGCACAATGACCAATTCTCAGAACTTTATTGAATAAACTCTTCTCCAAAGCATACCTCAGCATGGAAAACATCAGTGCTCAGCTATTAACTTTAGACAATCTAAGTGTTTTTATGCAGTCATGAACTGTGAATGCAAGGTAGAGAGGTGAGCCCCCAAATAGAAAGAAGCATGGACCCTCCTGATGCTTCCTCACCCTACAAAAACTTATGGTCAGATTTTTTGCTGTGCTTTTGGGAACTGGAAGTTGCTCAGATGCTGAAATTCATGGTTTTCTAGATGTACTTTTTAGTTTTCTGGCTTCTGTGATGATCAAATAATTTTATCTACCATCCAGAACTTTCCAGACAAACTAAAGAAACTACATGCTTAGAAATTTAAACTCATTTGTGATGTTCACTGTCTTACTATGGCAAGTTTTGTTTGAAAACAAGTTACCCTCCTCTTATCCCCTTCCTCTCTCAAACACAGTTGGTTCAGCCTTGTTTTATCCATTTCTATGCTCATTTTTAGTGTCTGGCATTGGCAAATATATTCATATAGTTTAATTTTTGCATGGAGTACTGCATTCTATTTTCTACAGTAATTTCATAATTGGTTTACTCTGCCTGAGTTAATTGAGAGCTATTAAGCATAGAAACTAGAAACTGTCCAAAATAATACTGCTGGATGGTTGTATTCCCTGTTGCTAGTAACATTTTTTCCCCCATTTAAAAAAGTAACAAAGGAAAGCCTTTAGCTTTTAAACTGTTTTCTGGAGAGTTCATAATGATGGGGATTTTAATATTGGAATGTATCTTCTCCTTACGGCTTTTTTGTGTACTATATTCATGACACCAGGTTCTGTTCAGAAAATAGCTCAGATGCAAGAGAGAAAGTTTCATTCATTGTCTAGTCTTGACAGATAAATGGTGTTACCTGATCCCTTTGTGAAGACAGTCACTTCCAATCTAGTTTGGTTTTGTCAGGACTCTGTGCATACTTATTTATTGCATTTCAAAGATAAAATACTTGAGCACTCCAAAGAGTAAGGACTCTTCTCCAAAGAGAGAACCTTTGCTACTTGACTGAATTTCCTCAAAGTGGCTGTAGCAGAATGAATAAGCTATTCTAGAAAGGGAGAGATTTAGATCTGACCCTCCTTGGCTTGAGGGGCAAATTGGCTAATACATTAGTTCAGTGTTTGGGAAGCCTGGGTTGAAAGAGCCCACTTCTATTTCTCTATCTTTAGAGAATCTGTAGGACTGACTGAAGTGTTTTATATTGGTTTTGAGTAGAAGAGTGTTTGGATACAAGTAAATTGCTTTCACCACAAAACTGAAATGGCTTTCTCTCCCCCTGCCCCCTTCTGTTTCTACTTTTAGTTAACATCAGTCACTAATAGACCTCTTGCCCTTACTGGTTGTATGGGACCAGTGGGGAGGATGATGTGAATACAATTATAAGCTCTGCCTGTGGAAGAAACATTTGTGGAATGACAAGATAACAGTGGTATGACATATGAAAAAAATTGGGAATCTGACACTTGTCTTGTGCCATACAGAAATTAAGCACTTGATACAGATTTGTTGAGCCTAAAAGTTGGAATAGTAATACATCATCTGTTCCTAAAATATTGAAGTTCCTACAGAAGTATTTAGGATAGCAGGAAATTGGATTCATTCCCCATGGTGGTTAATCCCTTACAGTACAAGATTTGATTTTTTTTTTTTGTTTTTTTAAATATTGGTTTTTTCCCAACTGATCTTTTGCACTCCATTTCTTTTCATCCCAAAAGCTAAAATTTCACTTCTGTCCAGTAAGGTGCCAAACACTGCTTGAAAAATGTAGTAAATACCTCACACTGTCAAGGTTGATGACAACATAATGATGATGTTAAACATTTATTTGGGCACATTGTGATTAAGAATTTCACAGGAGAAGGTTAATCTGACTCTAAGCCAATCCTGTAAATCAGAATTAGCATCTTGTAAATTCTTACAGCAGTGGTCATATGGCATTTGCATCTGTACTGGACACCTGAGGGAAAATGTTTAATCCTGTGATACCTGAACGACTCTCAATCTGAGTTCAACTTTCTGAAAATTTGTGAAGTTCTTTTGAATTTTCATACTGCCGTCAGTCACCCAGTGGATAAATTGAATTAAGTCTTCTTCAACCACAGAATAAGGTGTTACTATTTGGGCCAAAAGCAAAGGATTCCTTCAAAATACCTTTTTTTAAAAATAAATAGTCAAATGCTCTGAGTTGGAGGAAAAAATAATTGCCTATGTTAAATTGCATTTGGAAATCAAATTTGATGGGAACTTCTTAGTCCTTAAGAAGGACATGCCTAGTAATTTTCTTTCAAGAAGAAACTTCCCCTTTCCTGGAATTAAGCAAATCCTTTCTGCAGCTTTTCTTCATCAACTAAAACCTCTCTGATTTGACCTCCTATCTTGCCATAAATAACAGAGAAGAGGGTTCAGAGAGTCAGAGAATGACTTTATGAATGTGCATTTCTGTTTGATCATCCTACTTTATCAGACTACAGTTAAAAACAAAACAATAAAAAAGCCTGTCAGCCAGGCTGTCTCCATAGCTGGCTGTATGCCTTCCTCAGCAGTGCTGGCTGTCAAGCTCGTTATTCTTCCTCTGAGCTGGTTTGACCCACTCTTGTGCTCTTTTGCTGGGCTGATAAAGTTTGTGGGATCTTGTCTATTGGGAAATACATTTAGAAGGATAAGTTAATTCTGCTTCTCTCCAGTAAGAACTTCTGCATGGCTTCTCCAGGGCCAGTATGTCTGAGTAGTCTAATTGCATATCCCATAGGTAATGAGGTTTGTAAGGCCACAGCTGAAACCTTTCTCTACTTATCCTGCTTTCTGCAGTGAGAGATGAGGTAATATTTTGGTGAAGCCAAAAGGTTGTTAAGTGAAAGGTTTTGGTTCTCTGTGTTGTTGTTAGTGACTTGGATTTGTTCTGGTCGGTTTGTTGGGTGTTGTGAGCTGGGAGAGGGGAGGAAGGAGTTGAAGACAGAACCAGAAAAGGAGGAGGATGAGAGGGGAGGGGACAGAAGAGTAGGTGGTTGGGAGAAAATGTAAATTCTGGAATACCTATCCAATGGGAAAGGTGACAGGAATCACCCCAGTGGGAAAAGAATATAAAAGGTTGCCATTTTTTTGTAAAGTGTCTGTGTTTGGCTCTTGGGGGAGAGACAGACACCTGGCTCAGGTGAATCATTACTAATAAACTTTCCTTTTGCTTTGAAGACTTTTTCCCCATTTAATTGTATCTAAAAGTTAGCTCATTTCTAATGCTACCACTGCATTTTGGTTTGAGGGATGGGTACTTAAGAGCCTAGAAACCAGAGAAAGCTAAATCAGGGCAAGAAGTCTATTGTCATTGGTTTAAAAAGTAGAACAGAAGAATCTCTACAGCAGTTCATGCAGTATGTAGTGTTGCAGAGAGGGGTTTGCAGCTTATGAAGGGAAATCCATGTTTGGCAATCAGAACTGAAAACTGGGTGAGGCACCAGTAAATGGCTCCTACTAATGGTAGCTTTTTTTTTCGTTATCATCATTCAGTCCCCCAAACAAAAATAAATTTCCATTTCACTGAGCTTCAAATGTTTAATTACTTTTTTCATGAACTTTTTTAAAAAGTCTCCATAATAACAATCTTAAAACCATCCTTCTGAAAAAAAAAAAAAAAAAAGTTCTGTTTTCATTATGTGGCATGTTAATTGCCAGCAGACAGCTTGTTGGAGTAATGAGTAAAATAACCTAATAACTAATTGAAACTCCATTGAAATAAAGTCATTAAGAAAGTAATATCATATCTAAGTGAATTAACTCCGTCTCTATCCTGAATTATCTAGCTGTTGTGCTTTGATCATAGCTGAATTGAATCATTAACTAACTAAAAGTGAAATCTATGAATAATTGCAAGCTCTTTTATAAAGATTTTTTTTCCTCTTTTCATGAGACATTTCAATAAGGGGTCTTGACTCTTTGAAAACTTTCTTCTGCAAATGCTTAAGGATATGGGAATGATGGAACTGATGAAACTCTATTCAGGAACAGATCCTTTAAACTGGAGCTAGTTGGGGAGCTGTGCAGCAAAACATATTGTTGTGCAATATTTTTTATTACTTTTACTTTGAATGCCTTGCAAAACCACAACTATTTAAAAACAAAATAAAGCAAATCCTAGTGGCTTTTTAAACATTCTCATGTTTGTTGTGTTGGAAATCTGGGCTTCTCAAGCTTTAGGCAGTCTTTTCAGAAGGAGGTTGGGGTCATTCAGCTCTCCTGTGTCCTCTGTGTCCCAAGTTCCCTACCATGGTAATGCAATTGACTTCAGTCAAGAGCTGGGATTCCCTGAACCTCTCTGGTCCCTGACACTGGACTGATGTTCTTGGGTATGTCATAATGGGTCAGATTCCCAGGTATTCTCCAGGGGACTTGAAATCTCTGTATTTTCAGATCCCCTGTGTGGAACTGGGAGCTCTTATCTTGAAGCTTCAGTTTCTGCTTTTTAAGATTTAGGGACAGAGAAGGAACCTACAAATCTTGTGAGAGAAAAATAAAGACTTAATGGTGACTGAGACATCTGTGAACTGTTAATTTCAAACTTATTGATGCATTCTCTCTATTTTATTTATTTCATACTTGAAGTTTAGTAAAGTTTTTTGGGTTGGTATTTTTTTTTCACAGTTATCTAATAATCTATAAATCAGTAAGTCCAAAATGTAAAAACTCAGTCTAACTTCCTAACTCTTTAGCCAAAATGACATATTTAGCTGCAATCTATTCTCAAAATGAGTAAAAAACAGCATCTAAGTGGTAGGTGAGATTTGTGCTGGCCCACTGCCCAGAGGTGGATTCTGATTTATTTGTTAGTTTTGCTTAATTGGTAGGTCAACAAACAAGGGGCTGGCTCCATTTTAAATGCTGTCAAAATGCCAGAAACAGATGACTTGATAATGAGGTATGGGGAAAATTAAAGAAATCCCTCGAAATAAGCACTTGTCTTGTGAAATTCCTTGCTGTGAAAAAAAATACCTCTGCATGTTTTGTTGGTTGGATTTCTTTTCTCTTCTTTGGGATTACTTTGAAGTGTTCCTTTAAAATATATAAATCTACATTATCACCTCTGTAAAAAAATAGAGCTGTTGTAAAGTAGGTAGGCAGTTAGGATTTCACATATGTCAGGAGTAATCCACACTTAGCAGAAGAAAAAAAGTAATTTAATAAGAAAACACACTTGTATGCCCAGTAAGTCTTCTTTAGTATAAAATGCTTTACAAGAATAATCTACAACTTAAACTGGCACATATTTCTTCCACAATTCCAAAACAATTTCCCAAGGCAGCAATTTAGTTGATTGTTTAAAATGCAGCATGAATGATTAGGGGGTGACAAAGACTAACGAGACTTCATTGTTACTCAGTTGGGACTTATAAGATTATGCATTATGTGAAAGACTATTTAAAGGAAATTCTATTCAAGAAAATTGGAAAGAAATCAACGTGGTAAAGCTCATTAATGTTAAATCTGAATTAGCTATTAATTCACATGGCTATGCTTTCAAAGTTGTGAGAACAAAATATTGTTATCTGCTTAATAAAACTGTTGGAATGATAAAATGTAAAGTTGAAATTTATTTGGCAGGAAATAATTATTTTTACTTCTATTTACTGCTGAGTAGCAGTTTCCACAGCAGAGAAACTTATTATAATTATAGGCACTTATTTTGTGCCCACCATTTTTTCTGAAAAGTATTCCACGATTCTGGAAGCCCAGAAAATATTTTCTCTGTCCATAAATACTCTCTGTGATTATATTTTTATATTTATACTCATCTCAGTTTAGGAATTGTAATTCTATAGTGGTATGTCAAAACTACAAGTTAGCATTTTAAAAGGTTTTCTCCCATAAAAATGTGTTTCCCATAGAATTTTTATGCTAAGCTTCCTACTTCTAAATAACTTTCTAGCCAATCTTTTTATTTTTTATTTTTTCTTTTTTTTTTCTTTTTTAATGTATTTATTTCCCCTAAAATTTTGCTATATTATTGTTGGGCTTCTCATAAGTGCAAGGGTGTCAACAGAAATTTTAAAAAATAAGGTAATTTTTCTCCAGGTAATTGTTGCAAATTTGTTTGATGTTCTAAAGCATAGAGACTTTTGCTTACTTAGTCGTTTAATTCTATGGATCTATCAGATCCAAGTAGAAATTCTTCTGCTACATGAAGTTCCATCAGAAAAAAATTGAAAAAAAAAAGAATAAAAATATATTTTTTTTCCTCCTTCTAATAACTGTTTGGGTGATTTTGGTAGAGAATATTATTTCTGATCAAAAACTGCAGGATGCAAAAGAGTATTAGCCCTTAGTAGCTTGTTTCACCTGAAGCTGTTTTCTATCTGGTAGTTTGAAAGATAAACCTTAGATGAAGTATAAATAAATATTGGTCAAGAGAAAATGGAGAAGGAAAAATAGGAACTGTTGCACTAAAAATATTACTGCAAAATGAAGACACTTTGTTTCTCTGGTGTTTTCTGTGTCACCCTTGTGATGTTTCAAGGAGTAGAAACAGTTGTTTGAAACAATTTGAAAGAAATTTTGAAATAAGTGTTTGTTTTTTAAATATCAGTGGTGTTTTAAGAATGGCAAAAAATATATTGTGGTGTGGTGGCCTTTCTGATGAATAATACCAATAACAGAATTGTGATTTAAAGCCTTATCAAAATCACATCTGCAAAAATGCTGCTGTTTACAATAAGTGGCTATAGGGATTGGGAAAGAAAAAAGTTACATTCAGTGAAACATTATCTTCAAATAAAACTTGGAACAAAACCCCTAGAGATGGGAGAGGAAAAGAGGAATATCAACACTACTGAATGTCCCTTTTTTTTTCTTTTCTTTTTTTCTCCATTGATTTACTGCAACAAGATATTTTGGCTTTATTCTATTATTCGTTTTAGATGGTGCCATTTTCCCTGTTTGTGTTATGAAATGACTATCCTGAAAAGACTATTTAGAGGATATTTTGAATCATTAAAATCCTTTTCAATTTGGAATATCACTTTCTGCATCCCAGTCCTTTGCAAAACAGCTTTTCTCCTTATGCAGTGCTAATTATATCTTTAACTAGAAAATACGTAGCCTAAATTTCTCACAGAAGAAGCAATTCTAGCATATAATTTGGAAAAATTGTGTACAAATACAGATTTAAGAAAAATAGTTTCAAAGCTTTTGATGTATCTGAATAGTTCTTGAAGTGTACTTGGAATCTTCTGGCAATTTGCAATCACTCAATATACTGTGTATGTTGGATAAGGCAATTTTAAACTTGAAGAGCAGTGAGTGAGAGGAAAAAATGTAAAGTGTGTTCTGCGTTTAAAACTAGCTCATATTGGTCAGCTCTGGATGTTGTTTGGAAACAGAATTATTTAATTCCAACAAAGATTGGCACAGCTAGTAGTGCTCGAAAGTACTGCCTTCTGGTTAGGTCAGTTTTAGAGTTCTGTATTAAGTCATTACTAAAGGTAGCACATAAAATTAATGCAAGGACACAAAATCCAGGGCTGTAGGCACACATTGGTAAACTACTCCTACACTTTCTTAATTGTGTTGGTTTGAGGAATTTTCACCGGTATCTGTGATTAAGATGATAAAAGCTATAGGCAGCATCAACGGCTCTAGACAATTTAGTGTACCTCTAATTGCTTAGAAGAAAATAACTTCTGCTCTACAGGAATTCTATCTCTTCTTTCTTATCTCTTTTTTGTTGTTGTTTTTGGTTTTTTTCAGTCCTTTAATAAAAAAGAGATCTGGTTTGAGATATATCACTCTTAAAAGCTAGCTCACTGTCATTGAATGTTGGAACATTTTTGTTCCATAGTATTTACAATTATCTTTGTTATTCTCATGACTTGTCTCTGAATGGGCTCTGAGCAAAGGTGGGGGAATCTTGTTTGACAGAGATACTCTCTTAGTGCTCTGTTTTGTGGGTCAGTTTGAAATAGGATCACCCAGTGCCTGGTCCCATTTCATGGGGTAACTATGCTTTGTGAGAGAAGGCCTCCATTTCCTGATTTGGATTGGGGTTCCCAACATTTCAACTAAGTTCACACTCCTGTTGTCTTGGAAGTTGAGTCATAGCAACTTTGCAAAGAGGAGAAGAAATCACTGTGTAAGATTACTGTATTTTGTAGGGTTGATTTTTAATCGCTTCTTAAATCTGTTATCCCAGAGACACTAGCACTGCTGCTGGGCTCAGTTTTGGCCAGAAGCAGGTCCTTCTTGGAGCAGTCTGGCATTTGGTTTGTGGGACACAGAGGAAGTAGCTTCTAGCAGCTTCCAGAGAAACCATCCCTGTAACCAGCCTTTTACTAAAGCCTTGCCATACAAACCAAATATGCCAAAGAAGGTAGAAAGTAGTGATACAATTAACCTCCCTGTCTGAGAGAGTCGAGATTCATGTCTCTTTTTTTTCTGTAGAGAATATTGGCTGGCAAATATAGATGGTTTCAGTAAGAGAAATACATCTTTTTTGGTCAATCTTTTTATGTGCAGCAAATAATTAATTTACGGTGCAAAAAAGGAGAAGATTTATGAAAGGAGAGATAGTACAACTTGTTAGACTAGCAATTGGCAGTAGGCAAGGAGTCCTGAGTTTCTGATATTAACAAGCTTGTATTCTATTCAGTTATTGTTTAATGTAAAATGCATGAGTAAAAGCCTTAAAAATGCAAATCTTATTGATGGATGTTCAGATTCCCTCAAAGAGTTTTGGATTTTAGCTTGACCATTAAGTATTCAGTGAGTGTGGTTTGGCTTTAAAAACAAAACAGGCATGGAAGGAAGGAAGTAGTGTTACTTCATTGCTCACCTTCCAGATTTAGTAATCTGCAGAAACTGGAAAATGTACAGATGTAATTTATGCTGCAAAGTAGGTAAAATAAGCATGGGAATGGGAGAAGGGAAGGTAGTAGATAGGGAATCCACCTTTTGCACTTGATGCCAGTGCCAGCAGAAAGCAGGATCCCTGCTGTCATAGTCATGCTGGAACTGTGGGAGGTCACCAGGTTGCTATTCTACTGTGGAATGCAACTGTAAGGAAGTCTCTTTTCTCATTTCTTAGGCTTTTCCAGTGTCTCTTAAGTAATTTTCTATGTCTGACCGTGGAATAAAATCAGGCATGACTTTCCTGGTGTGCAAGGATTGTGGGAGCTTTCTGATACATTGCTCTGTGTGTTCTGCTCATCTAATTCTTCTATGTGATACTTGTCATGTTTAAAGGCATCGCTTCATCTCTTCGTGGATTGAGAAGGGAGTTTTGCTGAAAGGAGGATACTTGTCTAACGTCATTTTTGTTTTTATGAGATGAGTATACACTACAAGATGTTTGTCCTTTCAGAGAACTTGTCTAAAAAGTAAACACTTTTGCTCTCTGTCACTTGTTCACGTGAGTTTCAGAGATTTCAACACTACCTTCTATTCAGCTGAGGGGAAGGGGGTCAATGCATGCTTGTGTGGTACTTTTTTAAAGTCTGTTTCTAAAGAAACTGTGTTAGAATAAAACAACATTAGGTCAAAAATTAAAAAAGAAGTTACAGTACTTGTTAAAATTATTATGGGAATAAAAGCAGCAAGAAAGTAATCTTGTTAGCAGTGGTTCTAATATTGGAACATAGAACTAGAAAATTTTATTCCACGGGAGATTGTTGTAAAAGGTAATGAATCCATCAGGTGTCTGAGGAAAGGTGGAAATAGATTCATGTCTTTGTCAGAGCACTTGGAGTATTTTGACTAACTAAAGGTTAGAAAACCAAGAGGAAAAGAAGACATTAAACTAAATAGTTTGTTACTTTTGCTAGTAGCCAGTTAACTGCAGTTTTATCACAAATTTTATTAAAAATATTATTTATCCATGTAACTATGTAGATATTTGATTCTTACCAGTTAACATATATGTATGTATTTGTCTATCTATATGTATCCTAAATGCTCACTGGTAATTTTCCACTCAGACTGCAAAATGAGATAGGAAACTGTCAGATGTCTTGGAAAACATGGACCCTTAGAATGTAAAGTATGAGTGGCACCATTTTCTATGTGGATATTGTCCTTCTGATGCTGCTTCAGCTGTTAACTCCACAGATATGCAATGTTTAAAATCTGTGGCTAAGTTGTGTTTGTGTGTGTGTGTTTTAAGTGAAACCTTTTCCATTAGGGAAATTTCAGTACCTACTGTGATGCCTGTTCAACTGTTTTGTAAATATATTTTCAGATAAAATTGCCCATTATATTCTAACAAAAATGTGTTGTTCTCCATTGGGAAAGGCCCTTGGGAACATTCAGGCTGAACAGTTACACATAATTTCATGGTTTTCCCCCTTAGGGGGAACTGATATGTACTAATAGCATTTATTTGTTTAAGTACTTAATTGACAGGTTTTTTTAGCTGTCATTTAGGAATCTGAAAATGGTGATTGAATTCCATGTTTTAGGTTCTACACTAATTAAAACTTTCTAAGCAAAAGAAAAAAGAATGTGCTCATAAACACTTTGGCTTTGGGAAAAAAATCAAATGAAAACAAGTGAATAATTATATGATCTAATGATTTTATGGTTTTCTGATTCAGATGATATAAAACACTGTAAGAGTAGTTTTGTGATACTTCAGTAACCTTTAGGTATTCTATTGTCTTTTACACATTGCACTATGTGTGAAGGCTAATTAACATTATCATCCATGTCATAATTTCAAATTAGACACATCATTATGTTTAGTTATTACAGAAGTTTTTGTTAATCTCTGATGGATATTAAACACTAGTTTATGAAACTGCAATCACAGTTGTTTGGCATATTAGTAGCGCTTCGTTTTAATAGCAGTGATTGTAATGAACTCATTTGGGATTCCTGTAGAACTAACATTTATTTCCATAAAGCATTTCACAGTAATTGAACATTAGTTCAGTTATGAATGCTGGATTGCTGCCAGAATATTTCTTTGCTTCTATTTTTTCTTCTTTTTCCTCAGTGTGGATTTTGTAAACCTATCTTTCTGCTTCATTGCCAATTAGATCATTAAATCTATGGTTGGTTTCTTAGCTAGCATAAATTTGACCTCAATGGAAGTATCCTGATGAACACTGATTGATGAACTGGATGTTAGTTTTTGCTGTGTTTTAGTAAATCACGAACTTTTTAATCTAAGAGACTTTTGTGACTAAGTTAATTTTGTATATTATTTTTGTAGACATGCAATTGAAGCATCCTTCTATATACAAAATCAGAAAACTCCCACAAAAATGTGTTTATGTGCTTAGGGTTGTGTTTCAGGCTATATTTGATTTTACTGAAAATATCACAAGTAAGAGGATCTGAAACCATTCCTAAGACTGCTTTCACACTTAAATCAGCTTTCATGATGGAAATTATTTCAGTCATAGCATTACTGTTCTACAGTAGTTTATTAAACAGTTACTGAGACCTCCTTTGTTCCTTTGCTTAGAAGAAAAAGGGGTTATTCAGAAGACAAGTATAAATACAGTCTAACTTTGATTTAACAGTAAGTTGGAAATTCAAGTCCAAGTTCAAAGAGCAAAGAGGAACATATGCATTGTTTGATAGACAACTTTTCACTTGCTGCACAGGATATTTATGACATTGGATAATACCTCTTGCAAATAGCTTTCAGGGTATCTCAAACATTTTCAAGAAAGTTTTATGCAATTGTGATAAAAGGACACAGATTGAAAAATGGGTGCCATTTTAACAACACAAGTTATTTTGCATGTAAATTATCTTCTTGCATCTATGTCATAGAGTAAGTGGATAGTTGATTCTTACATAGAAGGTATTAATGATTTTTTTTTCTGTCAAAGCCGTTATTCAGAGTTATGTTTGGAATTTTTGAAAAAAAATTCCTCATTCAAGTATAAAATTAAGTACAGCTTTCATGATGAATTATGCAATAACAATAACAAATAAAAAATTAGGTATCTATTTTCCATTTCTAAAAAAGAAAAATACCCCCTCCCCCCAAAAAAAAACCCACAAAAACAAACAACAAGAGTGGGGGAGGTGAAAGCATTGGATATCTGCATAAACTATGAAAGTACCTCAGCAATGAAATTAAAAAATAGGAAAGCAATAGAATAGACTCTGACATGAGCAAAGACTTGCAATTTACCAGATGTATTAAATTCCAAATATTTTCAGTTTTTGAAATGAGTATTTAGCAAACATTAAGTCACTAGAATG
>JANRGV010045284.1:0-68445 GCA_024734035.1 Alethe castanea
AGTAGACAAACCTAATTATTGCATATTCCAGAAAGTTCACTGACCTACATAAAATTCACAATACATAAGCAATTACACACAGCCCTGACTCATTTCCACAGCAAACCCATCACATCAGAGGTGTAGGACTTGCTAAATAAGCATTCTGTGATTCAGGCAGATTGGAAACCCATGTGATTGTTAAAGGAGTTGGCAGGTGCATCTGTCCACTCATGCTTTCCCTGGAGCACCAACAGTGCTAAATTTGCTTATTTTGTGCATTCATTAATTGAAAATTCTCTCAGATGAGCATGACTGCTCTGCAGGAAGAAAGAAACATTTCACACAGGCAGATAATTTTTTTCCTAGCAGCAACATCAGAATTCTTCTTCTGCATTTGGTATTTGTGAAGTCTTAAATTTCTTGAGTTTTTCAATAGCAGAAGACACTGAAATCTCCCCATGAACTTTGTTGTCTCTTGTTCGTACATTGACGGCATTATTTGCTTTCTCCTTTTCTCCAACCACTGCAAGACATAGCACAAAATATTACAAAATCTACATTAGAAAATGAGCCTAGAACAAACTTAGTCCAACATTAGAACTTAAATGATATTCAGAAATGTAAGATGCTGCAAGTACCTAAAATGAAGTTATACTGAGCCAGCTGTGCATTTCTAATTTTCTTGTTTAATGTGCAACTTTGATCTAGATCCACGTCTGACATAAATCCCGCTTCAAAAAATTGGCTGCAAACCTAAAAAAAACCCAAAGAAACCAAAACTCTCTTAGTATTACTATAGTTTACAACATAGATTTGTAAATGCTGCAATTATTGATCTCTCCCAATAATTAATTCATGCATATGCATAATTTTGTTCTTGTGGATAATTGTAAGGAATTCAAGTTATCTGAAGAAACCTGCATACACCTGGGAGACAACACAAGGTAACACCTATATCAAACATGTGCTGCTGCAGGGCAAAAACATGTCCTCAGTCTGAGAAAGGAGAAAGAGGAGAAGGAACAAATACACTTATTCTTTCATTAAAAGGAAAGCATGGGACAGGGGTAAAACAAACCATGGTTCAAAAGTGATGTAGTCAAGAATATACATGGCGGGAAATGGAAGAAACCGGCTCTGCCTACTTAGAGCTGAGAATACTGTAACAAAACATTACTTATATGAGGTTTGTCATCCAGGATGCTTTTTCCTTTAATAATTACAGAAGCATGTATGTACATCATTAAAGAGCCCAAAATGAAGTTACATTACCCCTTAATCAGACACATACAAATTTTGGACTGAATTTTTTTTAATTGAAAAATTTACCTCTCCCCCCAAACACATCTCCAGAGTTATCAAGCATTATTTCCCTGTTCTAGAACAAGTACTTATGGATCTATGAAATCTGCCTGCTGCCATAAGGAGGCAAGCTCTCCTCTCACCTGCTGGGCATATTGTTCCGAGGTGGGGCCCACAGGCACAACCATGACCTGCCGTGGAGACAGCCAGAATGGCCTGGCCAGCATGGGACAAACAGGAAATAAAGGTACATTTTACATTTCCAGTCACATAGTCACGTTCCACAACAATAATTTCTGTATAGAATTATTTACATTAGCTAAGGATGTTGGATAGTGTATTATCTCCCTCTTTTCAAGCTCACGTAAAATAGCAAATAGATTGATTCCAGTGAAATGACACATGGGGAAGTTGGACCTTCTGTTTTCTCCACAGCTGACTTCACAACTTTAAACAGAATTTTTTCTGCATGATTTTCACTTTTGTCTATAACTTTACAATGAAAGGTAGACAGTCAGAAAGGTGACTGAAAATAAGAATTAGCTCTTCCTTAGTACTTTAAATACATTCATGAAGAAATATTTCCAGATCTTACCCAATATAAAATGATCAATCTTAGAAGTACAAAAATATTTCACATAATAGAATTAATTAATGTCTGTGTATACACAATATATTGCTTTACATATATCTGGCATCCTCCTGGTATAAAAGCATGATTTTTAAGAAAAAAGGAGCAAGAATAATGCAGGACTTACACATTCAATTGCAATTCCCATTTCTGCATTATTTTTCTTTTTTTCTGCAGTCTCACGAAATTGTATGGATATCATACAACTCAGACCAGAAAACTGGACTTTTCTTGTAATCTTACTAATTTTGAGAAAATTTTAGGGATATTATTTTTGCATTATAATATATGAGACAATGGGAAGGATATGCAATTAACGTTGTTAACATCTTCTTAGAACTCCATTTGTGCCACATACCACTTTCCTCCATAATTTTCTGCTAGAATAGCTATCATTCTCTCCACAGATCCCAAAATAGCTCTGTGAATAATCACTGGTCTTTTCTTGTCATCGCCATCCTTACTGAAAAAAAATCAAGTTTTTTTTTTAAAAATCAAGTTATGTTAGCTCACACATATGTAATCCTACTAATATTTTTTTATCCTACTTTTAACAGAAAGAGAAAATTTAGTTATACTTATGAAAAATCTACTGGTTTTATTAAAAATGTACTTCAAGTCAGCTGGGCTTTTAAAGGAATTCTAAATTAAAATAATCATGCCTATAGCTAGTGGCAGAGACACTCCTAAATTTGAGAACACACTGACTCAGCACCATTTTTGTGCATTTTAGTATTTTATGTTCTTTACGGCACTCTCTTTCCATTAGGACTTGCTTTTATTTCGTTGCACAGGATCTTACCTGCCCTTATTACTCATTACTACACTTAAATTACAATCCTGAAATTTAAAAAACCTGGCTTTAAAAAAAAAGCCAGTTTATAGCAATATTATCACCTATCATAAAAGCTATGACATCTACTGTAGAACATACCACAGGACCAAAAAATTACGAAGATTCTTATTTTATCTTCCCATCTTCATAATATGCAAAATCAAACATAGCAAGAAATACATCCCAGAAAATGAGTATTCAAGTCAACATGGCACTAAGATTAATTTGCCCAGTGGGCCTAGCTGGAAAACAGCCAGATTTTCACTAAAAGCTGTTTGCACTTGGTTTATGTTCAAAGTTAACTACTTTAATCTGATAAAAATAAAGAACCACTTAGTACAAATATACTTGCTCCTTAGGGCATATTTGAGTTTGTGTGCCATGTCTTCCAAGGAGACACAATGACTAGGCTGAAAATGAAAACTGACTCAGCTGAGGGTTTTTCAGCATAAGCTATGATCAATTGTCTTCAAAACTGGCAGACAAGACAAATAACGAGATTTTCCTGTATCTACAAATAAAGTGAGCTATCATTACATTGAGAAAATCTTCAAGTTCATGACTTGCAAACACTCACTGGGGGCGTTTGCTCTCCCTACCAGCTGACTGATTCACAAGCTAAAATGTTGTTAAGTGAGCAACACAGCATTAGTACATAATGGGAATTACAGATAATGAAAGCTATTGTTTAATTTCATTTTAAAAGGAAGATATTTAGCTTAACCACTTACCCAACATAAGTAAGATTAAACCGAATGGGTAGCTGGAAGTCAAGTTGGATGGTAGCACATTGATGGTACCTACCAATTGCATCTTTGATTTTAATATCAATCTGTGAAGCAAAATAACACAGTTACTAAATATAGTTTGTCTGCAGTATATCTGCATTTCTGCCCATCCCAAAGTTAAATTGAAATGCTGAGTCACTAACCTTAGGACCGTAAAAGGCTCCATCTCCTGGATTCAAATTCCATTGCTCTCCAAAGTTATTCAAGCTGTTTTGAAGTTGCTATTCATAATAATGAGAGAGTAATTAAAAGGGGCATAGAAGGGCCTCTCATTACTGGAAGTCAAAGCATTTGCCTTTGAAATTCAAAAGGAGTCAAAAGGCAGCACAACCCTTATGTTCAAGCACTTGTTCATTTATGATACACAATCTGGAAATAGTAGTTCCTTGTATAAATATTATGATTAATCAGAAAGAAAAAGGTTAATAGAAATCTAACTGGTTCAAGGTAAGGGGCTAGGCAAGAATCTGAAAGTTCTGGTTTTCTATAAAAACTTCTGATTTAATTTGATATTTTCCTACAAGAATTTCCACTAAGGGCAGTATTCAGAATCTAATTAAAGCAATTTCACCATGCAGTTCAATATTTACCTCTGTAAGTACAGCTATTAAGGCGCTTGTTTGCTTTTAAATTAATTACCTTTAATTAATTACCTTTAATCAATTACCTTTTCTGCATGATCCCAGATCTCTGAATCTCCAAGATAATTTTCTGGTCTTGTAGAAAGATGTAGTTGAAAGGTAAAGCCAAAGACAGCATACACTGACTTCAAGAAATCAAGACAGCCCTTAATTTCTTCTTCAATCTTAAACATAAAACATATTAAAATAGGTTAAAATTTACTTATATAAACATGTAATTGCATCTACTGAGTTCCTCATAACTAGAGCATAAGAGTCCATTAAACAAGAAAGGATTAAAGATCACTCAAAAATTACATCCAACAAACCCAAATCCATTTAATGGGCAAAGAGAGATCTGAGGTTCTGTGGCTTCAAAGCATAGCAAGAAAAGTAGTATTTTTGTTAAGCCTGAGATTCTGGAGCCAAATTGTATCCTGAACTAAAGCACACCAATTTATACATGTATTTACACTAAAATCTATGGCATTACATAAAGTTTTTATTCAGCATTACTATAGAAAACAATGGAATCAACTGCTTTTTTTTTTTTTTTGCAGAGGGAGATGGAAAATGCAACAAATATTACTTTCTGGGATTTAGTTGCTCAATGCATCTTTCTAAATAAAAGGAAGCACCCAGAAAAAAACCCATCAAAATCAGCATTACACTACACAATGGAAGAATCAAGAGTTGAAATACTTCAAGGATTTTTTTCTTGTTTACTGTTAGTTTGCACTGGGAGAGAAAAGGTGGTTTTTGGGGGTTTTTTTGGCTGACCAGTAGGGAGGTGGGAGGTGTTTTTTTGTTTTTTTGTTTTTTTTTTACCTGTTCCATTGTGCAAAAGATGTGAGCATCATCTTGTTGGAAGCGCCTTACACGAGTCAAGCCACTCAAAGTGCCTGAGAGTTCATTTCTGTGAAGAACTCCAAAATCTGCAAGCCTAAGAGGCAATTCTCTCCAGGATCGGGGGCGATGGGCAAACATCAAGCTACAAGGAACACAGAAGAACCTTCCTTTTATCCTTCTTACAGGAGATTTAAGATAACACAGAAATAAACAAAGCTCAGTACAGACAGTAATCACATTTTTAAGTATTTACACATTCAGGTTGTCTACATTCTGAAAGACAGCAAACAGAAAAAGCACACCACTCAATGCACTGTAAAGACCACTGAGGAAAAACCACTGAATGAGTAAATCAAGACTAGTTCACCTGTATCCTTCTTGGAACATCTGATGCCCACCTCTGTCCAACAGAATGGGTATTTACTAATGGTACAGACTAGTATTAGCATGCACAAACCCAGCTCAGTGCAGACTTACTGCAAAGGTCTGCTTTGGGACACTGTCAGAGAAGCTCTCTGGATACACTGGCTCAGCAGCTGACCATAAACATACATGACAGCATGTATTAATACTCCTTTTATTGCTCCTCAGCCTCACAAAGGATAAATGATGTAAAATAAGATGTTTTCTATATGAGAGTACAAACCAATGTCCTGGACAATTCATGGGTTTAAGGGCAAAAGTTTCCTTCTCAATCTCAAAAGAGAACATATTTTCACTGTAGTGCTGCCAATGTCCTGAAGCTTCCCAGAGTTTACTGTTGTAGATGTTCGGAGATACAACTTCAGTAAAATTACGCCTGCGATATTCCCCCTATAGAACAAATGCAACACATAAAAGGTGAGAGAGCTTTTGACAAGCAAAAGTTTGATTCTTTTAAAGTGTGATATTATGATGGCAATTTACAGGGACATGACAGACTACTGCACACATAGATTTTGCACGATTGGAAAAACATAGCTTCACTCTGCCTTATTTTCAAAAAACGTTAAATTTGTATAATCCTTGTGAAAATCTTGTGTATGTTTACATACACAGATACTTCTCTTTCTGTGGATAGGTCAGCACTATGAATGGCCTATCATTTAAGATCAACAAATTATAATTAGGACTTATATCAGTAGCATCAGTATATACTCACCCGTATGAAATCCGTGAGTGTGTTATAAAGAAAGGCACCTCTAGGGAGGAAAAAGCAGCTTCCAGGACTCAAATCATGAAAGAAGAAGAGCTCTTGCTCCTAGGTAAATTAAAACCAGAATGCTCTAATAACATTTCAGAGAGAATTGCAGAATGTAACTACTTCACACACATCGAGACAGTGTTTGCAAGGATGGAATATTATGGCAATGAGATGATTTATGGTCTGCAAGTTCTCAGCAAGACCAGTTAATTGATCTGCAGGTCTTACTCTTAGAAATTTGTAAGAACACCAAATTCCATCTGATTCTTTGACCATGTAAACACATTTCTCCAAATTTACACCCATTATAAAGAATGATCAAACCATGTTATTTACACAATTTCTAAATAAATTCTCTTACGTGAAAAACAGAGTGGTTTAGGTAGGATCTGCAAAGACTCTAATTAATAGATTTAAGATTTATATCTCTAAACTAAGGTACTAAAGCCATTAACTTCTTCCCAACATTAGTTTAACATTCATATGCAAGTCACAAGTTGAGTTCGTAGAATTAAAATTTTTAAAAGTAAACGACATCAAGAAGCACATAGAACTGGCTCCCCTTAAAACTGTCAAAAAACAACAACAAAAAATCAAATCAGAACTAAAATACAAGGGAAGAAAATGAATTCTATAACAGAAGTATAAAAGAAGTAGACAGTGGAATAGTGTACCTTTCCAATTTTCCTATGATCCCGGTTTTTGGCTTCTTCCTGGACTTTTTCCCATTCCTTCATCATTTTGTTATCAGGAAAGGATATTCCATATATTCTCTGCAGAGTTTCCATGTCAGATTTTCCTTCCCAATACGTAGAGGAACTCTGATAGACAAAATCCATACTTTAAGATAGTATTACATAATATCCAGGAAAGAGGGATAAACACTAACCCATTCAAATATCATTATATTTTTCCTTGGGAAAATAATTATATGCAGTCCTTTAGCATTTGTTTGTAATACAAAGAGACTTGCAGGGCCATTTAGTCAGCAAACTAATACAGAAGACAAACAAAAGTGACAGGTCAAATCATATTTTATTCTGTTTAGGAACCTTGTTTTAACTCACATCATGGCATATTTTATTATTTCATGTTATGGCTTCTAAAAAGGCAGGACTTGTTTACATTGAAAACATAATGCAGTAGGGAAACACGAAATGCCCAACAAACCTAATTCACAGTGAAATCTGAGCAGTTTTAACCCTCTACCCACTTAATTTCTGGAACTCAAGAGTTCCATACACTGCAGTTAGGAAGTCAGCAAAAGCCACAGTGATGAATGTTCCAAAGAGCTCAGTCTAATAAGGTTACCAAAATTAGCATCTGTGAGTAACTTAAATTACACCATAAATTCAGAGGCCTCTGCAAATACTGTCTCTGGCTTTCCTGGAAGCAATGCCATTTTTTAACAGCAGCACTTGCAGATCTGCCAAGGTCCACTTTATCTCCTCTACCTGAAAGACACCATCTGACAAGGTCAAAATACTATTTTCTGACCCAATGAGTACCTTGATGTTCACTTACTGCAGAACAGAGCATGTACACCCCCCTGCACTCAGCTGTGACAGCTGTTACAGACTAACCAGAACATTTGTCCTGTGAGTGCAGTGCTGGTGAGACACAGTCCTGCCACAGGAGCTTGGCACTGCACTTCTCTCCTGTGCACAGAGGAACTGGCTTCACAGCTCATCTGGTCACCACTAGCCAGAGCAGTTTTGCAGTGCTCTTCATCAGTCTAAATGTGCATGTTACTACATTAATTCTTTGATAAAAAAACCACACTGTTAACTTTCACTGATGTACCCCTGTCTCAATCAATAATCAGTAAATGTCAGATGCAGATCAATGATCGAAGTCAGTGGATCTACTTGTGCCATGGGAGCTGGGAAAGAAATGAAGAACTATTGTACAGTAAGCAAAGAAAACAATACAAAGGATTAATCCTAGTATAATCAGCTCAGGAGAAATAAATATATAAATAAATCAACTGACAATTTATTTCAGTTTCAATGCACAGTTAATTTAAACTTACCTTAATTATTTTAAGGGCTTTAATTTTTCCAGTGTGTCTCACATGTGGACCCCTGCAGAGATCAATCAATGGACCACATCTATATACCAAAATAAAAAGAGTGTTCATTTCCAAGCAATCCAACATTTTTCAATACAGTCACAAATGGCACACAAGTTCATGTTTGACACATTCAAATATGCCAGCAAATACAAATATGTAGCAAATTCAGTGCACCTTAAATGTAACTGTGCCTTCTACCCAAAGGTGACCATTCACTCAGTAAATGCTCAGCACTCTTGATCCATTTTGGAGAGCATCATAACACATTGGCCAATTCATATAGTTCCACACGTGAACTTGTTCAAGTTGGCCAGGAAATTTTAAACTATGCACATCAAATGGAAAATGGTTTTGCCATTTTCCAACCAACTAACAAGTAAGTGAATGAGCAGGTTCCTCACCCCACACTGAGCTAGAATTAGCTTTATCCATTACACAGCAAGCTAATGTCAGAGATGGCAAGTTATTTTAATCAGTCTACTGAAACTAGAGGCAATAAATAAAAACTGAATTTGACATTTGTCCATAAATTGAGACCTAATCTGTCCCAGCAGAGAAAAAAAGAATCTCACATTACTTCATAGCAATATTAATTGCAAACTTAAGTCCCAATCACACAAGAATTCAGAACGTAGCCTTAAAAAAAATAAAATTATTCTCTCAAATTAAATTAATTATCCATAAAATTTATTTATAACACATTTCAAGTATATTTCTTTACCTGTATACTGTGGTAGTTGGTGTCTTCACCTTCTCATCAAGGATACGACACTTAAACTTGTTATACTGTGTGTGGAAACATGAAAAGCCAGAAATGTCAATAAAATGGATAATAAAACTCTCTTTAAAAATTATATTTCCATAATGCAAGTGCACCAGTAAGATACACTCCTAACTAAAAAAAAAAAATAAAAAAAGCAAAAACAAAACAAACAAACAAACAAAATCAACAAAAAACCCCCATATCTATTTCTCAGAAGAGCTGCAAAAGTAGAGGGGAAAGAGACAGAAACATCTTAACTCCCTTGAGGGTGTGTTGAAGATTGTGATTGCCACCTGAACACCCCAAAGCACTTGTAAAAACCAATTGGACAGCACAGTGAGACTGGTGATATTCACAGAATAAAACAGAACTAGAGCTAAAGCCTTTTCTGACCTGTCTTCACAAGTGAGCCAAGAACTGTATGCCTTTCATTTACTTATTTGTTATTTCATTGGGCTTGAGGTGTGTTTTTGTGGAATACAGAATTGTTTTTATAAGTGCTTGAAAACATCCTGAACACTTAAGAAGCATATGGAGAGGGGGGAAAGGATTTTTTTTTTTGTTTTACTCGACAGGTACTATTCTGATGAGTCAGTCACAAGCTGTCACAGCACAGCTGGTCTGTAGCTGTACAGTTAAATCCATCTCGAGCAGCCCAGCTTGTTAGAGAACAGAAGGGACCAAGTCCTGGGGTAAGACAGAGATAGATTAGATTTGAACTCAAGGACCCCAGGCAATCCCACTTAATCCTGAACACAGACACATCATGGGCCAGGGAGCTGGGCAGTGCAGAGATCTCAACTAACCAGATGTGTAAGTGTGAGAATTTAGAACTCCTTAAAAAAAGGGGATGCCCAACAATAAACTAGAGCTGTTTGTCCCATGACCCTGGGTGTATTTTGTGGCGTGCCTGCCTCCAACCCATGACTGCAACGTAATAACATGCAATATTTCAAAAAAGTTACATTTTAAAGGATAATTGTACCAGAGCCACAGCTACTCTAAAGATTTACCTTAAACATGTCTAACAGGATCTCCTTTTTGACTTCCAGCCTCTCAAAAGCCTGTTTCTCTTTTATTATATTTTTACAACGGTTCTCTAGGAGTGGGAATTCAGTACTAGATACACTTCTACATAAAAAGACACAGGCAAAAGAAATATAAATTACTTATTTTGATACTCCCATTTTCTCAAATGACTACTTTCTAATGGTCTAATTTGAAAAACATGGAATGTGTTGTGATTTCTCACAGTATTTTTTTTTCTTAGTTACTTACAATCAGCTGTACTTTCAGACACTAAACCCAGAAACACAGATAGTACCACCCTGAACAAACTCATTGCAATAATTCCTGGAACAGTCTTTGGCACGATTAAAGGTCTGGAAGACCTATAGCTCAAAATATACATATGATTTAAGAAGAAAAACAAATCAAGGAGAAAAAAGGCTCAACCCAGCCACAAGAGCCAGTTTATCAGCTCATGCAGATTCAGTATTCTCCCTGCCCACAGAAAGATATACCAGGAAAAAACAGAATTGTAATGCTGTGTACAAAGATTAGAAAAGTAGTAAACACCTAGATAAGTTACATGCATTTGGGCCCTTTCTACAGTGACTGTGGCCCCTGGAAAACAAACTTGCATGACTCTTCAAGGAAACCATCCCTTTTGCTTCACAGGAACTCCAGAAAGTTCAACCCAAACACTGCATTTTTTCCACAGAACAGCTTCAACTCTTACAGGGCAGATATCTGAACACTGCTTCTGAATTTAAATACATACACAGACTCAACTGAACTGTATACATAGAAGAGTATGTTTCAATTCATATTAGAGACACAATTATACTTTTAACATGCAGAAACAAACAAAATAATTCTAGTACTGAGTTTTAATATGTAGTATTACAGTTCTAAGATGCTGCAATTTTACCTATCTTCCATATACATGTCATAGTGAAATCCATTCTCAATTGGTGGTCCATAGCATAAGCAGCCCCCAAAATATCCTTCCATGGCCTCCCCAAGAATGTGAGCACTTGAATGCCAATAGACCTGTAAATGAAGTCAGGCGAGCAAACCATGAGGTCAATGGCATTGTGTAGCTAAAAAGAAGAAAAAACAAACTAGAGATATATCTGCAGAGAGGACACAGACTGGAACCAATGCTGTTCAAATTTTGAGAGAAGTAAAACAACTTTATCTTTTCATTCTGAAGTACTGTAAATGATCAATATAATGGCAGATGTAGCACTAAAGGCCAACCATACTTCTGAAAAAGTCTGAAAGAGGATGACTATACTTCTGCACAATTCCTTCAACTTAGTACCTACTGTACCTTGCTCATTTATAAGTTAATTTCATCAAAGTCTATGCACCACTAATCACATCTAAAGCAATGTAGCCAATTAAGTTGCCCTTGTTCATCAGTACTTTTATTAATGGGTCTGTAAACTACATTACCTGAAAAGTCAGAAGAGGCAAGCCAACAACACAGTAGATCAATACCAGTCTGATGTTCTGAGTTCTTATTAACTCAGACTATTTCAGACTGCTAAAGATAAAGCCTTTACAGGCTCCTGAAATGTCTCTAACAAGCTTAATCACATGAATAATTCTTTGACAAAACTGAAGTCCAATTCCAGCATATAAAGGTAATATAAGCTTCAGACTGAATACCATTAAAGAAATACCTTGGTCATGTTGCTAAGCATATGTATAGTTTAATTGACTAAGATAAGTCTACTTAAGGATCTAATAAACAGTGCCAGTACAAGGAGGTGTAGATTTTATTTATGACTCAAGTCTAATATTGGACAGTTTTTAGAAAGCAGTAGAGACTGCCTCACTTTGCTTTCACTGTCTGATCTTCAAATGCACTGAGCCAAACCACAGACTGTTTCAAGTTAACATACAAATCAAGGTCTTCTTTCTTCTTTGAGAAATAGCTTGTTTATGTAAAAGAGAAGGATGAAAAAACACAAAGATTTTATTCATGCTCAGACTACAGGCACTTTATATATAATCTTGTTTGTTGAATCATAGGAAATACATTTCTTCAATAGTTTCATGGTTTTTTTTTTTTAATTCAAGCTTTTAGAAGCTTAATGCTGCAATCAATTTTATGTCATTAGTTTCTTTAATCAAGCAGAAACCAGAGTGTTTACTCACAGCTTTGGCTTCTTCATTATCAAAGGTGAGCAGCTCTAGAGTACAATCTCCCTCCAGTGGACGGTCCAGGTCCCAGAGTTCACCATTCACTTTGGCTATGACTGCATTTGAAGCCAACATTTGACTAAAGAAACAGAAGAGATAAAAAGAGACAAGAATATTTAGGTTCAGATTTGTAAAAGACTTTAGATTTCTAAAACCCATGAGACCACATCCACATCTTGTAGCACCTGAAGACCTTAAACTTTTGTTTCTGTGTTCTTCTTAAACACTTGTCTACTTTTAAAGTATAGAACCTTAAGGTCTTGAGAGGTTTTGTTCAACAGTTTTCAGTGCAGGGGATCTGGAGGAAAGGCTGCTCCTTACAACAGGTTCTACTGCATCTGCTAACTCACAAAACTTCCAATATCTCTTAATTCCTAGGAGTGTCACAGATTTAATTGGAAGCAAGCCTTATGATCCCAGCACAGAACCCCAAGCATCACTCAGAACTGTAACTGGCTGTTTCCACTACATGAAGCTGAAGTGCCAATGCTTCCCAAGCAAACCAATTTAAGGCAGCCATCACCCACTGACCGTGACAAATTTTATAGAACAAGGTAAGACAAATGACAGTAACACTACAAAACCACTACAAAAGTACAACTCCTTGAATGTGCAGGTTACCTAATTCCTACAGCTAATTGATATGGCGTGGTTCTCCAAGATTCCCCTTCAACCATCTCCCCATCTGTCAGAGTAATTTTGATAGATTTGCTCTGGTTGGCTGCTCTGTAAGCTAGCAAAGCATCATGTTCTTTTTTCAGTACTTCATAAATCTTCAGTCTGTCTTCTATGAAGCTTGGCACACACTGGAGCTGTAACACATAAATTTGATCATACACACACATTTGCAAGACAAAGAGAATAAAAGGATTCACAGCGTTGGTGCATCCCCAGAGATTCCAACCTGCCCAGATTTAACTGAACTAGAATTTATACTAAAATTCAGTAAAGCATTTATACATAATTATATACAGGATAGTCCCATACAACCTACTGACTATTTTAGAGCAATTTTCCAATTTTCCATGCACTTTCATCAATCTGGGCCAAAATGGGTCTATGAGTTGGACCTCAGAAAGCAGCTTATATTCCTGACCCAAAATTTGCATTTGGCAGATGCCCTGGAGAAATCTGGGTAGCTCCAACAAGCCCTCACTTCTACCACTACATTCAAAGCATCAGATTCAAGCCAGAGAGTTCACATGAAGGTTTCTATATTTTCACTTAAGATGATTTATTAAGCTCATTGTACTACAGCAGTGCTGCCAACATCCTTTCAGCCATCATAAATGCTATTTAACTGCTCACGAACCATAACTCCCCTTAGGCACCACAAAACCATGACTTTATTTTCCAATAACCCAAAACTTTTTGTTACATAAAAACAGAGCTCTAAGTAACCTTACTAATACAAGATGAAGCTCTTGAATAACGTGAGTTTTCTTTCTCTGTCCTATAGCAAGTCTTCTTCCCAAAAGCTGGGATTACAAAATATAGCAAAGTATTCCAGATTTAAGCACCTTTCCTGAACCTGGCCAAAAACTACTTACATTATTATGTGGTATTAAAGAACCACTTACATCATTCTGGTGTTGGTTCACAGCTTCATTTTCTTCGGTCTTTTCCTCTTTAATTTGAATCACTGCATCAGTTGGACTTGCACTGGAGACTTTCTGAAAAGTGATAATACAAAGTATACCCCTACTAGGCCTTTAAGATTTTTTCCAGCAACCATCAAAACAAACCAAACCAGTATAATATTGGGCTAAAAAGGAAATTACACGGAATAAGGTATATAATAAGGTTCTTAGTAGAAAGACTTCTCATGGCACATCTAAACTGCGTCCTTTTGATGTTCTGCAGACACAGTAATGTTGTTTACCAAGCAAAAGTGCTCTCAACACAACTTTCCAAATCTTACTACCACAACTACCACCAGCAAAATCGCCCCAGCGAGGCTGTTGGAGACCAAACCGGAGCAGTGAGCAGTCACAGAAACTTTCAGTCGTGTGACCCAGAGTTTCAATCAACCTCGAACAGGTTTCCCGGTGATGCTGTGGATGCCCCATCCCTGGCAGTGTTCAAGGCCAGGCCACCACGGGGCTTGGATCAGTCTGGTCTAGTGGCAGATGTCCCTGCCCACGGCAAGGGGTTTGGAACGAGATGATCTTTAGGGTCCTTCCCAGCCCAAAGCACTCTATGATTCTATGAACCCGCCGCCTTGGCGCAAAGGCAGAGACTGCTGCCCAGCGCTGCGGGCACACACCGCGACAGGCTTCTCCTCCCGGGGGCCGGGCACAGGCGGCTCGGCCTGTGAGAGTCCCAGTCCCTGTCCCTGTCCCTGTCCCGTCCCGTTCCCGCCCGGGGTCACCGGCGCTACCTCTCCGCCGGCCGGGGGCTGCGCCGGCGCCGCCCGGCCCAGCTCGGCCGCCAGGCTGCGGCGCAGGTGCAGCAGGCGGTAGCGCAGCTTCTCATTCTCGGCCCGCAGCCGCTGCAGCTCGGGGCTGGCGCTGGCGGGGCAGAGCGGTTCCTGCAGCTCCTTCAGCCGCCCGACCTCCGCCGCCAGCCAGCGCAGCTCCCGCTCCTGCCGCGACAGCCGCAGCTCCACCGCCTCAGCGACCGCCGACGCCATATTGGCCCGACGCGCCCCGCCCCGGCCCCGCCCACTGCCTCGGTCCCGCCCACTGCCTCGGCCCCGCCCGGGCGCGGCCGCGGGGCTGTGAGGGCGGCCCTGCCCTCAGCGCTCCTTCCTCTCACCGAGCGGGCGGCCCTGCCCTCGCCGCTCCTTTCTCTCACCGAGCGGGCGGCCCTGCCCTCGCCGCTCCTTTCTCTCACCGAGCGGGCGGCCCTGCCCTCACCGCTCCTTCCTCTCACCGAGCGGGCGGCTCTTTGGAGCGCTGCTGCTGTGCTGCTGATTAATAGCGTACTCGAGGCCGGGTCGTTGGGAAGTGTCGATATCCACGGAATCAATTAGGGTGGAAGAGACCTCTGAGGAACACCGTGTCAAGTGGGCCATGACAGCATGTGCCACATCCACTCTTCCCTTGAACGCTTTATGGAACAATGTCAATGTTAAAACGTGTTGGTCAGATTGCATCCTTATTTGACTTCAATGTCAAACACAGCCAGAGCTTATTTGTAGTGGATGCTTCCTGGCTGACACCATTTCTTACGAAATTAGGCTGATTTGAACTATTCACCATCTTAGCACAAATTGCAGAATTTAGCACTAAGGTGCTAATTTGAAGAAGTTTGAGTTGCCAGGTGTTAGGACTCAGAGCTCGGGAGGATTGTAGAGCTCCTACTGCACAGCCCAGCAGTCTTTGCTGCATCATTTACAGGTCATTGCAGTTAAATACCTCAGTTCCTTGAGCCTGGGAAAAGAATAGCTCTTCATCACAAATCTTTTATACCCACCTTGTACTCCCATGTATCCTTTTATCTCAAACACTTCCTTGGCATCTTCAATTTATCTGGTTTCCTCCCTTGATTGTACTTCACACTCACTTTTCTGAGTTCAGTTTCTCAACACACACTTTCAAATTTTCACCTTTAACGTGTACTCAGACTTTAAAAGGTGTTAGCTTTAATTATCAAATTGTAATTTTAGCATTTTATTCTTCTATTTACAAGATGGGAAATAACTATATTACTGATTCTTGCTCCAGATGATGTGTCACACAGAGGCTTGTTATATCTGCAAACCACCACAAGGTGACAGGCAAAGCTGCCAAACAGCTCTGTGAAACCTCGCTGGCTAACTGGATACGCAAATACACAATAAAATTCCTACATGATGATATGGTCAGCGGTCAACTTTAATGTTAACTGATAAATACTTGAAATTTTGGAAACAGAAGAAGCCTGACAGGAGGATACAGTGATTGCAACTTAAGATCACAAGAACAGAAAAGATTCTAAAACTCGTTGGACTAAAAGCTTGGCAAAATATTTTTGTTTGCTCCACAACAGATAAAGTGCCCTTTATAAAAGTGCAGGTAAGGCCACATGAGCAAGGCCATGGATGCATTATCAGTTGGAAGCAATAGAAATAGAAAAAATAGACTAAGAAGCAGCAGCAGGAGGAGGAGGAGGCAGGAAGTATTCATAGCTTTTCTATACAGGGAATTTATGTTGGCAGAAAGTATAAAAACAAGACTGAGAAGTCCATGCACTAAGGAGCATTTGCATAAGGGATGTTATGTAATGGGTGATCCTCAATGAATGATTATCAGTGGCAGAACACCTCCACTGGGATTGCAGTAATCTCCACTGTTAAACCTGGCTCAGGAAATGGACGCTACATGGTTTATTTTGCTTGGAAATGGCATTAAAATCTAGACATGCATAAATGTTGTTATTCTTAGTAGCTGTGTATTTACCTTCACAGAAAAGGTCTTATTCTGTAACCTTTTTTTTTTCACCTTTTGCATATAGGTCTACAAAATATATATAGAAACATGCTTTCTAAATGTGTAATTCCATTGCATATTAAAGCTAATATTTTATGGAAGAAGTAGAGAGCATTTGTACTGTGGTTTGGGTATGGCCTCTGAGGAATATAAAATCAAAGTGTATAAAGGATGCTTTATTTTATGTCCTGGACCAGCTTGTACAGATTATTTGAGTTTGATCAGCTGTCTTCTAGAATGAATTATTTTTTCGAAGGGATATCTTTGAAGATCAGTTACAGAATTAAAAAGTAACAGTAACTAAGCAATTCTCAGTATCATCATTGCGGTTCAGAAGCTGTTAACAGTTGTAAAGGGCTAATTAGTGTAATGTAATCCTCTTAGGAGGCTGCAGGCATTGAGCTAGATTTCTTTGTAATTTGTATGTAGGCCTTCTTTATTCCATTGGAATTACAATAATCACAGACAGCAGTATGTATTTGCATTCTAGCCATCCACATTATGTTTATTTTGCATACTGAATACTGCACAATAAATGTAAAAGTAGAATTTTCTATTTTCTATTTAAATATCAAAATGTTTGGAAGAACAGCCAAGTCTTGGTTTTACAACTGTGCAAAATCTACCAGAAGAGAAAATGAAAACAGGAGTAAGTGGCTTTCTGAAATCCCAAGCAATCAGAGAGAGAAAATACTGGAAGAGCTGGATGTGAGCAAAGTGCTGTCATACTTGGTTTACAAGAGAGTCTTTTCCTTGGAGGAATACAAAGACATTTGGTCCCAGGAGAGCTACAAGAAGAAAACTGAATATTTTCTAGATAAACTGTATTTAAAAGGCCCAGGTGCTTTCTCTGCCTTTTGTTCCATTTTGGAGGAGGTCTCTCCTAACTTGCTGACATGCTTTCTCCTTGGCTATGAAGGTAAGGTCACTGTCTGCTCTGAAATGCTTAAGTGTATATTGGTAATGTCTTGCAATCCTTTGACACTAATAGTTATTTGCTATAATTAGTGTTTACTTTCTCTCTTGCACTAAACCAGAGATAGTATTTGCTGCCTTTATGGTTCTTTGTTATAAAAGAGAAAGTAATCAGGAGAAAAAAATATTAAATATATTTTATTGTTATACTTAGAATATTTAAATTGATAAAATGCTGAATACTCAAATTGCTGCTACTAATAAATAAAAGTCAGGATAGGGGAAAGGATTTCTAAGTATTGCTGATAACACTTAGATAAGAAATGTAGCACTGATCGTTTACGTCCTTTCCCTTTCTGAAATATTTAAAAATAGATTGAGAAGTTCTGTAGGCATAATGCCTGAGTAAGTGATCCCTTTCACATTTTTCTTGTAAGTCCCATTATTTACTGTGTCTGTCTGTAAACAACTGTGTGAAAAAGGATAACTAAATATCAACAATACAACTGAAGTTAATCAAATGGTTATTTGGACATCAGGCACTATCCGTACTTATTTGCGGAGCAATATTTTGCAAGATATTAGCAAAGATAATGCGAAAAACGTGTAGAGTGCTTACAATTATATCTTCTTGACCTATTTTTATATTTTGTGTCTGTTATATTCTAAATTTCAGTCTATCAAGTCAGCTGGAGTTTTTCTCAGCAATGACTGCAGGCTTGTGCTCAAAGGTTATATAGAGAATGTCTTTTTAGAATGTAATTAAAATAGTCACATCTTTCATTGATCTATTCAGTACCAGATTTAAACACCTTAAAATTATAACTATTTCTAAGTAAAAGAAGTCTGAACCTTGTAAAATATTAATAAACTAAATATGAAAAATTGAAATATAAAACCATTTTGACCTTTAAAACAACTACATTGTGTCCTCTCTTGACAACCTGATTTATTTTCAAATTGACAGCTGGAGTTCTAATTACATGAGAAGGCAACAGACATTTTACCCTAATTTAATTATGAAAAGATGCCCATTTAATGTAACTTTTCATGATCAATTTACAGTAAGGGTTTATGATAGTAACAAGAACATCAAAGGAGTTTCACAAATGTTGTTGGGAAATTTAATACATGTACAATGGACATGTACTTCACAGATAACCATGTTATAAAAAGGCTACCTAGGGCCTCTTTATGCTACCATTTTTAAAAACAAGCATAAAAATATAAATACAATTGATTATAAATACATTATAAAGCCAGGTCTTTTGGAATACACTCTTTGGGATGAAGTTTGGGCTTTCTCTGAATTAACTGAAGAGGCAGCACAGGGAGATTTTTATTCTATACCACCTAAACAGATTGTGCAGGGGCCTGTCATAGAACAGGTTTCAATCTTCCAGTGGGTTTGGGGGTAGTACTGCTCTAAAGGGGGATGGCCTCAGCAGCAGGGTGCAAGTCAAGGACTCTGTCTTCCTGACTACATCACAGCAGATACAGAGAAAAAGGAGAAAGCAAACGCCGCACATTTCCAAAAGAGCCAAGGATACTGTTGGAACAGCGTCCCCAATCTATTCTGTCTGTCTGTGCCTTGTGCAGGCAGAAAAATGCCTCAGGCTGCCTTAGCTCAGCCACTATTACACTCTTTCCTCCTTCCCCTCCCCCAGCAGTGCATATCAAATGTGCAAAGCTAGTTCTAGAATCTGTTTTTGCTAGTAATAATTGACTAGATAATGGGCAAAGAAACACACATGCTATATATTCACATTAATTCATGCAAATAATCTGTTTAAATTTATGCATGCATGTGTTGCAGATTCAACTAAAATGCATTATATGTTATGACACTGTGGATTTTTATAGATCGATTTTGATAAATGATGTTACAAGGTGTACAGTACAACACAATGAAAAAGAACATTGTTCATTATTTCCATTACAATAATTTTCTTCTCCACCCTCTAAAGGCTGACTGATAGGGCAAAGGAATCAAAAGGAAGGAATGCAGTCTAGATGCATGGTGAGAAGCTGTTGTGCCTGTGCTGTGTGGCATCAACACCCAGCGACCAGAGCAGTGCCATCCGCCCACTGTTCTTGTTAAAGACATTCTTTATGGCAGGCTGACTGAGCACACAGCATAGAATCAATTCCTGTTATTGATCAGCTGCATGGACAGTGGGGGCCAATTTCTGTTCCCTGGACCTGCCCCTGTTGGCAGCTATGGTTATTTTAATGTGTTTCCATTGTCTGCATGCCCTGCAGAAAGAACCATTTGACAGGTGCTGGCAATGTGGCATGACACCAAGAGGTCACTCAGGCTCTGGACTAATGTAGCTCACTGCAAAAACTGTGAACTGTGCTAGTGAAATGTGGCCACTGCAGGATGTACTGTTGCTTGCACATAACTGTATTAACACCACTTTGAACTCTTTCACCTTGTTGTTTCGAAGAATTACCCTCACAGTAACTTAAGGGGAATTGCAGCACCACTGATGCCTCAAGATTAGTGCCTTGATTCCTTTACTTACAATTTTCACTATAATGTAAAACAAAGCCCCTAGTGATTTCATGGGGAGAAACAGTTGGTTACTACTTGCTCATACAATACAGTAGAATGTCAGTTTTTCACTGTCCAGGCAGAAGTTCATATAGAGTAAGACTTCTTATTATTTCCAAATTTCTATAAATTGTCTGATCTGTATATCTCAGGTCTATTGGAAATATGAATGGGAAAAAACTTTATGTATAGAAGGTCAAAAGAGATTTTATTTATCTAAACCAGCCACTTAGCCAAATGTAACATCACTAACAGAATTACATCAAACTGTAAATGTTATTTTGAATTATGCATCCGCTATTAGAGGAATTTCTTTATTTTTATCCAGACCATATGCATTTCCCATGGTTATCAGAACAAACAAAACTGAGAGCTGTAGCAGAGATGGAGCTTCATGAAACCTGTCAGATGAGTGACCAAGAAGGAAGCTTTTCTGCTGAGGAGCAACTGAGCCAATCGTTCAACAAATACAGGTTAAAATTATCACTGTCATGACGTCTTTAATAATCACAACATTTCCCATTACTTTGTTTCTGTATAAGTGAAGTGCCTCTGAAGCTTTCAAGGCTTTAATTGCATTAGATTTTACCTGGAACTTGTGAGGTACAATTCTGCTTTGTATATGGAACAATTTTGGATGTTGGTTTTCAGATGCTGTTGAATGCTGGGGATCAACTACTTTGGGGATCAACTTTGCTACAGGTATTCAGTAATGATGTAATGCACTGATGACACTTCAAATTTTCAGTGTTCAAGGGATAAGTACATATGTAGAAGTATGTTTTACTCATACATTTTATTACAGTGTGGAAGACAGCCTAAGTTAATATCACAGTTTCTGATATTTTTATTTACTTTCAGATGAATAGAAACTGAGGAAGACCTAAGTAAGAACAGCATGTAACCTGATACATGCTGGGATACTGGGATTTAAGTCCCTTCTTCATAGATTGAACATGAGGAGAAATAAAACCTTGGAAAATCCCAGGATACTTAATTTAATGTAGTTAACATTCAGTTCCAGCATTTGCAGTTGTGTGTTTGGAGTAAAGCTTTGCCTAATTCAATAAAGAATCTAGCTGAGAATAGACTACAGCTCACAATAACTCATCAGCTGTTAAGAAATTCTGTCCAACTGAGAATATTTCTGAGAAAGGTCTTGAAAAGTAGTTAAAAGCTGTCCTGTTTTGATGTTGTCAGAGGCATATAAAGAGTAAATTATGAAGGCTTTAATACCTTTGCATGCCTAGGTTAGTTTTGTTAAGTTTCAGCTAGTGACTGGATTACACTAGTTTTTAGAAATGTAATAAAAATTAATGACTGTGAAATGATTGTGAAAAAATTGCAGTTGTATGAGGTTAAGTTCATCCTGAGTAGCAGTGAAACATGAAATGGTAGTAGAGTATGAAGACACTTTGTACAGTAGAGTAGGGGCCCAAATGTTACAGTATGGGCTGATCTGTACCCACAACTAACGAAATCCCAGTCAGAACTCATTTCTCCACAGACATTCACAGGAGTTGCAGGAGACTTGTAGCCATCCACTATCTGCATATGTGCCATTTAGATTTTAAAAGATTCATTTTGTAGCACTGGACCTCTAACTATGCAAAGCAATTCACTTACAAAACCAAACCAATTAAGAAGTGCCTGCAGCTAAAGAATCACATTAGGGAAGTAATAGACAAATAGGAAAGCTTTCCTGAAGTCAGCTTATGCTGGAAATTCCTGATAACTCAAAAAAATCCAACCAGATGTAAAAGGTGGCAGTGTTAGTATTTGCAGAGCCAGGTATTGTCACTCTAAGATTATACATTATAGCATTAATAGTATATGCAGATGTTTCTTTCCCATGTATTAAGAAGAAATTGTGCTACAAAGGCTGTCAAATAAATGATCAGAATAAGTAATATCCAAACTGAAAATCAGATACTATTTTTGTAGTTGTTCTAAAACAAGCCATCTATTTTCACACTGTGAGCAACAAGAGGTTTTTGCTTGCAGCTTTTCCATTTTCATGTAAATGGATTATGATTGTGGGATACATGCTTTATAGTGCATGTAATTAATTCATGTTTGAAGTCTGATTTACGCATTTCCCACTTTCGTTATAATTTTAGAATGGCTGAGTTCCATTGTAGAATTTCCTTTTCTGAATCTGTTTGAATTATGTTTTACAGCTCTTAAATAAGTTGAGTTTCAGCATTAGCTCAGTTTGTTAGAATATGGTGCTGATAACACAACCAAGGCTGTGGATTCAATCCATGTATGTGACGGCCTTAACCCAGTTAGGAGTTGGACTTGATGATCCTTGTGGGTCCCTTTCAACTCAGAATATTCTGTAATCTGTCATTTGAAAATCAACGTTTTGCCAGGGAAACAAATCTTATGTGTAGCAAAACTTCACTGCTACTTATAAGTTCTACTGTAAAGGTGACAGTCTCTCCCTTGCTTTAAATAACAAAAAATAATGTGTACAAATCATGTAAACAGCATTTATTCAGAAAGAAGTGCAGAGTTAAGACACAGTACCATATTTTTATGATTTATTTGGACAGCCACATATTAGCATCTGACACCTCTAAACACCATCACTAATTTAGGTAGTAGAATGTTTATGTCATTTTTTGCAAATGTTTTGTGTTCCCTCAGAAAGTTAATAACAATACCAATAATAAAAAGCATCAATCAATGCAGCATTTGGCAGTTAATACTGAACACAGTACTTGTCTCCAATAAAGCCCTGTTCAATGGGGCCACTAGATGGTACTGCACCACAGTACAATTCCTTGGCTGCCTATTCGAAATTAGAACTGTGAATGATTATTTAGGATTGCAACAATAGCATAATTACTTGTTTGCCCAGTTTTCCTAGACACAGTACACACACACACACACACACACACACAGATGCAGAGGATACACATAGGATGTCTAGAAGCCCTTCTTGGTTTGATTTGCTAGCATCAATAATGAGCCTATGTTCCTTATCAACCCATACAAATGTAACTTAGATGTTTCAAAGGCATAGTGGCAAATACTTCCTTTCCTTCATTAAATGTGGCAAACAATATTCAGAGACTGTGTGCACCTGAGAGGAATTAATGGCACTCAAATATAAACCAGTGAAGAATATGAGCCCAAATTCAGAGATATGGTAATTTTCACACTCTAGGAATCTGGAATTCCTTGCTGATTTGGAGACATTCATACCCACGTTCCATATGCAAACAGTAAAATTCAGTGCACTGTAGTGGTAAATCAAGCCTGTGAAGTCCAAACCAATTTAAAAAGCCACAGCTATTCAAACATTTAGGTTTTATTTGTTTGGCTATACTCATTCACTTCCAACAGATTAATATACAATTCCTTTTTTTGCATGTTTATGAAAACAAATCTTGTTACCATGGACTTGCTACTCATCTTCTACAATTTCTCTATTGAGCTGCTGTATTGGGTCCTGAGTACTGGGTCATAAGGCTGTGTACTGTTTAACTTCTTCTGCTCTAAAGCACTTTTTCTATGCCCCAAAACATTCCTTTAGCAAAGGCTATTAGTGTCCTACCTTCTGTGTGAAGTAAGACTTCTGCAGTTCATTCTTTCTTATGTGTGTCTGACCACATGAAAAGGGATGTGTAACACAGGGGTGAAATCACATGACAAAGAACCTAATGGATTATGCACCTCCTCATGGATGGTATTCTGCAAGAGATGATGCATTGAGCCAATGCAATCAAGGATCAAGAAAAACAGCCATTTCTTGCCAACAAATACTGAGACAAAACCTTGACTGGCTTCCTCCAAACACCTGCTACTTGGCATGTCCAAGTCACTGCCAGTATTTCTGCTTTGAGGATGCCATCCCTAATTTTGCATGTGTTTTTAGAGCAAATATGTTTTGCAAAGTGGGAGGTAATATTACAGGTAACATACATATGGAAAGGTTTTATTCAGCTTATGCCTGATTACTAACGTTTCTTGAGGTTGAAGAGATTACATTGTGATGAACCAAAGGGACTCCACTCCTCTGTGTCTTTACCACCTGGTATTTTTATGACATGCGTCAACAATACAAATCAGCCATGACAACAGGTAACAATTGTCACCATTGGCTTGTGGCTTTTGGCATCACAGCAGTCATGTCAAGGTCAATTCATCCAGCAGCATTGGCTTATTTGACAGGAAGCTGCTTATCTCAGTTTGGAACCTGGAACAGATAAGCCATGGCTATAGACAGCAGTAGAAAGCAATGTAAAAGAGAAGTGAAGGGGAAGAACAGAAAAGGAAATAAAGAGCTGAGAACAAGTGTTTTTCCCTGTCTTTCTCGAGTATTATGGGTATTTCCACTTTAGAAATACCACTTGAAGTACTTTCCAGTCTCTTACTGTAATTTCTTGCAACTGCTGGCACATTAGTAGCTATCAGACCCTGTAGTTAATTGTACTGTAAGTACAGTATGTCATAATAAAGAGCAGATTCTTTCTTTAGTAACCTGCTCAGCTCAGGATAATCTACATTTCCTCTATATAAACTGTCACTTCAGTAAACTGCTCCCCTTGCTATGTAAAATGTAAAATATGGGAAGTTCTGTGATATTATAGATAACTAAACAGCTCTTGTGACTGAAGTAGCAGTTACTTATGTAACTACACTTTTACAGAATTTATTTTCTTTCCACAAAAGATACCAACTGTGGCAACCATTACCATAGCAATGCATTATGTATGCTTCCTCACACAATACCCCATGTCTCAAAATATCCAGACTTCACTTGTCTATTCTCCCTGAATTTTGCTTCCAACAAAACCTGAAAGCAAGCTTTTGACCTTGAAAACAATTTTTCTGATCTTTTAATTTCCCTGATCTTTTGCTTTTACATTTAATTGCTCCAGTCTGTAACTTATTTTTGGCTATTCTTGGCAAGGAATGCCCAAAATATTGTTCTTTGCATCAGAAAACATCAGACTATAGTGCTGTTCCAGATAAATCCCACACTCTTGAGAGCTGTGCTGGGGCTTCTATATGCATCCTAGGCCATCTCTTCAGTATGAAGGGGAGCCTTTTTCAATTTCTTGTGCTTCCCAGGTTCAGTTGGCATTGTTAGAGCAGACTAGACACAGACAGGGGTCGGGTCCTACAGCTGCATTTCCAGCCACCCAACAGTGTTGTCTTAAGAAGATTCCTCCCTGCTCTAATGGTTTCCTCAGGGGTTTGATATAGGCTAATGAAATGGAAGTCTCTGGGTTTAGAAGGGCTGTGTGAGGGATGAGCTGGAGCTGGCAGTGTGCATTCCCACTGTCACTGTGCTCATCCATCACTTGGGGGATGTATATATTCTTGCTGTAATTTAATTTACATTTTAACCAGTCTTTGAGTAAGAGACCATGACACAATGACTGCATCTTAGTAAAACCTTCTCACAGAAGCCTTCTGTCTTAAGACTTGGCTATACTTAGGAAGATTACCTCTGTAATATTAGTAACATATTCTTTGCTACTGCTGAGCCCCAACAGCACTGCATCATAAAATTGCCATAAAAATATTTCTTCTATGAGTTCTGTTGGCACATGCTCTGCTTGTATACTGAGGAAAAAAATGCATTAAACTATATGTAATAACATTATTTTGACCTTTTTGTCATAACAATACTTCCATAAAGACATACTTAGATTGTAAATACTTCTAGTCCAGAATAAATCTCTGCCAATGTTATCTGGGAACTCCAGGCATTGAAGTCCTGAAGTAAAAATAGCACCAAGAAACAGATAGTCAGTTTATGGGGGCGAAAAAAAAAAAATTGTTGCTTTTGGTATAATTTCCAATATATGTATTTAGTACAGTGTTTGGGAAAATTTGTGTTGTATACAGCATGAACAGTCTTGCAGAGGTCAGCACAAAGTTTTTAAGTTCCTGCAGTGAGAGTATATGTAGCTGTTTGCTGTGCAAGCTAATGATTTCTCAAGAGGCAGAGAGCTATATACACAATCACTTAAAGCAGCATTTCAATTAATCAAATTACTTTTCTTTTTCCATGTCTTTTAAGACTGAACCGGGAATAAAGCAAAGCATTAAACTGAGAACACTTCTATCCAAGTATATTGACCCCGATGGCCATTCTTCACTATGTTTTCAAACCTAAGTGGAGTGTTGAACAAACATCCACAAAATTGCAGTACAGGCACTGCAATCTTCAGGATGTTTCATAATGCCAGAAGAAAACTGATAAATACAGAAACAGAATTATGAACTGATTTTTGAAGGGATAATAATAATTCACAACCAGTGTTCAATTTCTTGATGCATTAAATGATTTTTGAGACTGCTATACATTAGTACATATTGGCAATGCAACACTTGTACAGAAATGGCCAAAATAAATTTTCATTAATAGATCACAAAGATTATTATCTTCTACTTACATGGTTTTTTTTACAGTGTATGTGTCACAGCCAAAGAAATCATCTTAAATTCTTAGATTCAAGATGGTTTCTTTCCACAATAAAGTTTGCATCATACCTTGATTTCTCTAGTGTATATTGAAGAAGATATTTACCTCCTGTTTAACCTAATTTATTGACATAAGTAAACTTAGGTCAACAAACAAAAGTACTGCTTGTATTTTAAAAGTCTTACTTAACTGGAGTAGTAGCCATGATGGTTTTAATCATTGCATTTTAATCATTTGCATGTTCATTTATGACACACTTATAAATGAGATGAATGAAATTGCCTGCAAGTTAACTTGGCCTATTATCTTTATTTTTAAATTTATGGGCCCCACAGGAGGAAAAAAAAAGAAAAGTACTTGCCAATAATACAGAAAGTTTAATAAGAACTGGTGGTTGGTTGTCCAGAGCAGCCAAAGCATTATGATGCAGAAGGAATCTGTTGGAAAACTCCTCTCTAATACTGTTCACTGTTCTTTATACTCTATCACAGAAAAGAAGGAAAAAAAAAAAGAAGTAAGAACAAAATTAAAAATATTAGGCAAAATATATTATTAGTTTAATAAGCAAAGATATCTTTTTATCTAAACCTGAAAAAGGTAGTCGGGATTGAGACTAGAGATTAGGATAAGGCAAAAGGTAGGTAACAGAGGACATTAACAAAACAATTAGAAATATTTTTTCTTTTTGTTCTGTGACAAGGCAAAATGAAGTCTGAAAGAACAGAAAAATTCAGTATTTATTATCTTACCAAAATCATAAGTAATCTGTAGAATTAATTCCTCCCATATATGATCAAAACCATTAATTTAATGGGATTCAGAACTGGATTTTTATTCCTGCATGAGTAACAGGCACTTCTATAATCCTGCTAACAGTACATTTCATTTTCCTACCATATTGCAAATGCACATCTATCAGAAGAGTGTTTAGAAGAAACATCTAGTAAGAGTTTAAGTCCAAAGATAAGGCAGCTGTACTAAAACAGGTAGTACACCCCACAAATTCTACAGGGCTGATACAGGCAAATAAAATCTGTGCTACTCTGCAACATCTGCACCGCTTCACAAGACAACTAAACCAAAAATGCAGATTAAAATGGCAGCATATGAATGACCACAGCCCACACCTTATTTGCCAACATAACCCTGCAGCATTACCTGAAGAATTTCAAAATTCAGTGAATCCTTGTCTACAGGCTCTGCCTTCTATAAAGATTTATGTTCCACTGTGCCAACTACTCCCATGGCTTTAGTAAGATACGATCAATCAGCTATTCCAGGAACCATTTGGTGCTTTATGTGCACTGAGTCTTATCTCTTCTTTTCTTCTCAAGGCTACTTTCTCAACTCTGAATTAAAGGAGTAAAGTAAAAATACTGATTGGAGGTTTCTGTATGTTTATTAAATTTATAATGTCCCTAGAAACCAATTATCTGATTTTGCATAGAAAATAAAAATACTTAACTTTTCACCAGATTATATTTCAAAATAATATAGTAAGGTTTAAATTAGTTATTTAATGATAAAAATTAAACACTTTTTGTTCTAGCATTACTAAATAAGTTGGGTTTTTTTATGATTTAAATACCACAGAAGATCTTAAATATGTTTTCTGATAGATCTGGGGCAGCAAAGCCCTTCTGGACATTTATCTCTGAAATTACATTGAGAGGAATAAACAGCTGTCGGGAATATAAATGCTAACTCATCAGAATGCTGACTCAGTGCTGTAGAAATCAAAATATGTTCATCTACTGCAGAGGTAACATGTCATATACCAACTAGTCGTATTTTATCTTGGCCAACTATAAAACCAGTTGAACAAAAATGCTGGAACAGGGGAGTGGAAATCAAATTATAAATGTGAATAATTTTAAGGTCCTTGTAAAGATCTGCTACATGACCGTAAAAACAGAATCATAGAATAGTTTGGGTTGGAAGGGACCTTTTAAAGGTCATCTAGTCCAAACCTCACTGCAGGCCAGCTTGCTCAGAGCCCCATCCTGCCTGACCTTGACTCTTTCCAGAGATGGGGCATCTACCACCTCACATGGCAACCTGTGCCAGTGTTTCACCACCCTCACTGTAAAAATTCCTTTCTTCTATGTAATCTAAATTGACCCTCCTTCAGTTTAAAACTATTGCCCCTTGTCCTGTCACAACAGGCCTTGCTGAAAAGCTTGTCCCCATCTAATAACCCCAAAAGTAACAGTCAGGATGTTTGTTGGTCACCTTCAGTAGCAAAACCCAATACTCTTCTAGGACTGAAGAGATAATTCAAGACACAAGGATTATCTCTTGAATTATCCTGTGATTTAAGGTCCACTGCTGCTTTCACTGCAAGTAATATAATTTCTTTGTTTTATTGAAGCAGGATTTAGCAATAAAGGACCTGAATCCTCTGCAACACCATATTAACGTCCCATTAGAGACATTGGTCCAATTTGGACACTAAGTATGAGCTGAATGCCTGGGACTTTTTGTATTAAGATATATTAAGGGTGGAAATCTGATACAGGAGAAAATAATTGTATTGCACTAGACATACTGATGATCTGCCAACAGATGTGAGAAGGTTGGAGGTTTTTATCAAGTTTTGTTCTGGTAATAAATTCTATTAGGAAAATAACTGCTATCTAGGCATTATTTCAGGACTTTTTATCCAGACTAATCTTATCTTTGATACTTTGGGTCAACTCTCTTGACTTCAGTTGAAGCTCTCTGTACTCTCTGGTGAAGATATTGGCTCAGTCTGGAGTTTTATCCAAGCAAGTAACGACCTGGACTAGTATGGTTTTCTGGTGGAACAAATTACTTGACATTTAATGCATTTTTTGCTTAATATTTCAAAATTATATATACATATGAATGAATATCTATATATTCCTAAAACCATTTCTACAGTTGCTGATATTCTCTTTTGCATTTCTTCAATGATGTGCATCTGGCACTCTTCTGCCAGACATCAAGGTTGATCTAAGGCATCAATCTCTTCTTACAGAAGGATGAGCACCTAGTTCTCTGGATATGCACTCTGCCAGAGGTCCTGCAGCAATGCTGCAGAGGAAGAAATTGCTTTTCAAAAGTATGACTCTGGGCATTACTCAGCAATGATGGCTGTCAAAGGGAAAGAGCAAAACCCAGCAAAAAAAAAATTCTTCTGAAATATGACATTAAAGCTGATAAGTCTTTCCATTTAAAAACCCACCCCTCTGCAAAAAGATAATCTAAAAGCAGAAAATCTTAAGCACTTCATGCAATGAAATCTTTTAAAGATAAAAGATGACAGAATACAGCTCTATTGCATAAAGAAGTCAAAATATTAATAAAGACACACTATAGCACAAAAGTATAACCTTCCATTTTTAATTTTGTAACCTCAAGCTTAATTCCTTTATCTATTTCAACTCTTCAAGCAATCAGAATTTCTCAAGTCAGAATCTTTCCAGGCAGCGAATTTCTCTGCTGGGCTCCTTGAGCCTGTGACATCTTTGTCATGCTCAAGTTATCGTGCAGTTTCAGAAGGAAGCCCCAGGTTCTGAAAAACCCAATCCAGAGGCATTGTTTTATTGCCCTAGGTAAAGTAGTCTTGTTTCATAAACTGAGTGAAATTTTCCCTGTACTGGCATGTTAGGCCTTCTGGTTCCAAATCATCCAGCTGTCACTAATCTGTTATGTAGCTAGGATCTCTTTGTGCTGTATGATCTATGAGCAGCCAACATTTCTGCATATTTTTATATATCAAAATGCTTAATAACCTGTAACATTATAAAATACGCAGATATTATAGAACAAGACTGCAGCTTGGACCTACTTAAGACCACAGTGTATCTACTTTTGGTTTGAGAAATTACTTAGCCAAGGTAGTCAGTTCCTGGACATATTTTGTTAAAGATCTGTGAAGAAATTTTTAGTTACTTTAAAATACTTGCCATAACTTACAATTTTTACTTGTCCTTAATATATTTAGTCTCTTCATTAAAAACAAAACAAAAATATGAACCTCCCTTCATATAATCTTATTTTCCATTTTTGTTGCTATAATCTTATATGAGAAGGTTAAAAGCAACTTTTTCTGATTACACTCATAGGTACAATATCTCTGATCTTGCCTCCTAAACCTCCCGACTTATGAAAGATTTGGTGGTTTCAAAGATGGTTATCTCACCCAGACTTTCACATCTGGCACCAGTATCAGCACAGATAGAAATAATCTGAAGCAATTTAACCCGCATTCTAATTCCAGCTTCTGTTAACAGCCTTTCTTCAGCTGTTCTACTTCTAAATTAGCTTAGGATTTCTTATGTCATGGTAGTTCTAATCCTTCTAGTTAGGAGCATGTTATCCAGTGGCAGCCCCAGGACTAGATTTGCACCTTATCTGCAAACATTCTTGCTGCAGAATTCAGGAAATATAATGGATTTGTATTTATTTTATATTAGCAACTTCATCGCTGCTGTAAATACAAATGTGATAGTGGTTTATTTCTGAAACAGATTTTTACCCTGAGCAGTCCCGCAGAACGTAACTTCATTTATGCAGAATTGGCCCACGGCTTCTCATCCCATAGTTTAGCTTTCTTGTTTGTATTTGACAGTAAGCTTTGGATTTGCTACCAATCTCGGTGAGACAAGGCTCCTCTTCTCAGAGCACTGCCTGGATTACACAACTATCTTCCATCTTTCCTCTTGACTTTCTACTGCTCCTTTAATTTACCTCTTGCAGTCATGATACTATAGGAGTTCCATAAATTTTCCAGGTTCCCTCAACCTTCTCTTGTGAACTTTGTGTTCTGAATTTCACATTCTCTATATCAAGTTTATTCTCTATCCCATTGGCAATCTGGTGTCTCCTGGGAACATACACCTTGGGAAATTTTACCCTGCACAAGACCAGTTAATGACTACCCAGTCCCAGTTCTTGCATTTCCATTTGGGACTCTGGAGCATGCAGTAATGAAGCCTGATTAAGTATGGTTGGAATTGTGTGATACTTCTGTACAATAAAAATACAGATGGAACATCATTATTTGGGATCAGCTTCTCAAATAAATCTGTTGCCTTATATCTTTCCTTCTTTAAAAGCTATTTTTCTTTAAATCAAATTATTCTTTTGAATAGGAAACAAGGTTGATACTAAGGTCTGACTCTAATCTTTTTGTGATAGCTGTCTTTAAACCTAGCAAACAAAACAGTTTTAAATCAATGTAAACTCTCTGAGTAATAGGAGTGCCAGTGCCGCAGGATAATAAAAACCTGGCGCAGAGACATTGCTGTCATGGAGAAATGTTTGGTTGTTGCATTAACTAATAACAATAAATGAATTAATCAGTTTGCTTTTCTTCGTTGCCAACCTGGTAGACTGTGATTAAGTTCTGTACTGCTGGCTATGTTGAGAGGTTTATTTTTGTCTTATTTGCTTATATGTCTATTTTCCTTTTGCCAATACAATCCTCAATCTATTCTTAGGTCTCCATAGACATAAGTATTACCCTAGTTATAAAGAACTGTGTCAGAACAGCCACATTCCCTTGGGAGGCATTTGATCATTCTTTTTATCTAGATCACTTAAAATCTTCAAAGACCAGCTGTACCTGGGTATTAATGCTCTTTCAGAACCATATGTTTCCCTTTTTCATAAAACCCATGTAAGGGGGACACTTACATAAAAATCTTGCTGCAAATTATTGCTACTTGCTCCTTCTGTAGGGGATAAAGGATAAGGGACAAGTGGGAACACATGATTTTAATCAATCCATGGAGGGCGTAAGAAAGCCTACAGGACATTTAAACATAGCTGGATTTTTTCCTTCCCTTCCTCAAACCCTCCCCCAAAGTAATGGTAAACACTGCCTGCAAATAGCCCCTTTCTATTCAGTTATAAGAAATACAGAGAGTACTTCTAGACAGGCACAGGTTTCTTGCTTGATGTGTTTCTCAGTTACAGAATTCAGAATGTTATATTACTGTGCTATCTGTTGCTACAGGCAGCATACAGACATATGATGGCCTGATAAAGAAACATTGGATTACACATTTAGCCTACTCTGCAGAAATCTGAAACATACTTTATATATTACTCTGGCCCATTGGTTTCCTCTACTTTTCACAAGCAAATATGCCATCGTTATTAGACACAGAAAAATAAAGGCAATATGCAGCAGACAGGCACAAGAGGATCATTTAAGTTCAATTTCAAAGTTGTCTGATTTCCTGGGTTTCGTTATCCCTCCAGTATCATTCTCTTATTCTTCATGTGAATTTCCTTAACTTTATTGGAATTCATGTGAATTTCCTAATAACTTCACAAAGTTATTACTAAAACATAGGTGAGAAGATATGTATTCCTTTTACAAACCTATGCAAAAAAAGGAACAATCTTTATAAACCACATGTAAACCTTGTTAATATGAACAGAGCTCAATTATATGGTTCCATTAATTATTCAGAAGATTATATAAAACTGGCATGTGCAAATCAGGTGAGGGTGCTTCTCTTTTCTCTGGGTTGACAAGAGTAAGTAGGAATAATTATATGTACCACAGTAATTAGCAGTGTCTGGTAAATACAGTGAAATTACAGAATGAAGAATAATACCTGGGGAGGGGTGAGTTTGCTTCTTCCAGTAGTTGGCTGTATGTCAAATGCACAGAACAATTTATGAGCAACTTCAGCACTGCTGCTGCAAAAAAAATGGAAGACAGCATTGCCACTTTGTGTAGGTGATACAAGATGAATTTGTTCTTTGTAGAACACTTGCAACAGTCTGCAAAGAAAAAAATAGCTTATGATATTGAAGAGGGAAACATCAAAAAAAGAAGAACATCACCAGCTAGAACAAACTGCATGAAATTGTCTCAAGATGTCTCAACATTGGGTCTGCAGAAGAGGTTAGGATGAAATCTATAGTGCTTTTCTATGGGTTGTTTCCTTACTAGTCTCTTTCTATTCAGTGCTAGGCAGAAAACCTGTGAAGAACCAAAATGTCTCTTCAAGGTCTCTTGACTGAAAATAGCAGAAAATAGTCTTCTACTGAAGGCCAAGTGAATTCAAAGGGCAACTAGCTGGTTGCTAGACTAAAGCATTCTAATGACATTTGGAGAAACATAAACTGAGACAGGAGGTGATAAGATTGTGTACTGTAGGTTAGGAGAGGACGTGGAGTCATTTTAAAATAATGCTGTATACCAGAGCAGGAATGTTTGTCACTGGTGCATGTTAGGTGTGTGAACAAATAAACATTATTTGTACAGTAGTATGACAATGCCTTTGTAAGGGAAAAGCAGTGTCAGTTATTTTGGCATTCTTTGCACTGTAAAAGACCTATGGCAAAGAAAATGGAAAATGTAATTTCAATCTGAAGATTATACGAAGATTCAGATAACATTTGTAGCCAACTCCCCCAGAAATTCATCACTCTTGAGATTGGAGCTATTCACCATTATAGTCCTTCAGAGAAACTCATATAAGAGATGACAGAAATGCAAATGAGATTCTATGCATTATATTTAATTTTATCTTATAGTATTAACTTAGAATCTTAGCTATGACCTTGAATTTGGTTGTATTTGTAATACAGTTCACCATAGAGAAGCTGAGCTTCAACAGCATCAGATTTTTCATGAGATGTCAGATGTCTGCATCAAGCAGGATGACAAGTAGCTGAGAAATGACATTGGTGCTACTTAATCTTAAATCCATCAAAAGAATAAAATTCCTTGCAACCAGAATAGCATTAGGATACTTATGCAGAACTACTTTTCTTTGCTACTGGACTACTCTATTCCACTGCTATGCTGAGTGATTTTTCTTAATTTTCCCGCCATTAGAAATGTTTCAGATTTGAGTTGTATAAGAGAGTTTAATGTTTTATTCTGGTGGAATAGCATTATATTGTCAAAATTTACAGAAGTCAGTAGAAATTACATAGATAAATACCTTTGATCAGGTGACCAGGTAAAAGGTGTAATACAATGCTGACAGCTATCCTTTCAGAACTTGTAGTAGAAGAGATCATTTAAATATAATGCATCTTACTGAGAGATGTAATTAGATGAAAATACAGGAAGGTGAGAGCAGAGTCTATTTCTGTTTTGTTCACAGTGTAGATATCACAGGAGTAACATTTCATAAATGCTCGAGACAGATGGCATGTATTTTTTGTATAAGATAACTAGAAACTTACCTATGGAATGGAGTGAATCCAATACCCACCTTAATCTTTAGCTTCAGGTTCACAGGAAACCCTCCCTCTGAACAGTTGCAGAGTTTATGATTTATTGCTGCTGTCACAGTGATGTGCACAGATCACCAGACCAAATGTGTTTTGCAGTGACTACTTGCAAGTGTTGGTATTTTTGCTTTGTTCCTACAAACACTATGTCTTCTGTCTTCTACAGAGATCTGTGTTTTCTTTTAGTGTCAGTGTACTCTGCTACACATACAGACTGGCAGCACTGCAAAACACTATCCCCAACCACTGCGAGGTCACACACAATAAATGGAACAGCATCACTTTTGGCTACATGAGCAGATAAGAAGCTTGATTTCATTAATTCCATTTGAATATTCACTGCTGTTTATTTGTTCTGTTGTGTGGTCACCGCTTATTTAATTCTATTTGTTCATCATTAAGGTCCAGCAAAGATTTGGAGGAGAAATATCACACTAGATTTGTGTGAGAAATCAGCTGATTTTCTTTAGAGAAGTTCTCTGGCTTCTGTAGTGTTTTTATCTTTCACTTGGGAGTGAGACCAATGAAGAGGTGAAGATAGGTGCAGTGAGTTTGAGAATGTCCTTGATCATTACCCATAAAGCAATGGTCTTTTTTCTGCGTTCTGGTTTTCAAATCTCAGTAGTGTTGCAGATGGTTCTGAGGAAGAGTTTGCACTACTGCAATAAAATGAGCAGATTTGCTGAGATGTTCAGGGTGCCAGGAGAGATCTCTATTTATGGCTCTTAGAGTTAATCTTCAAAATTTGTCCTTTGCATATTATTTTAAAAAATTCACAGAAAAAAACCCCTGGGGTTCTTTAACTCAAAAACAAACAAACAAATAAGCAAAACAAACAAACAAACAAACAAACAAAACCCCAACAAAACTAAACCCACCAGAGCTTTATTTTAATTTTTGTTGCATCCTTTCTTGCTGCTCCAAAGTCTGTAGAGCCAATGAATAGGTCCCAAGAAACCACAGTGCTGAATGAGAACCAGTCAGTTTCCTAACCCACTGCTTGGGTGCTCTTTACATGCAGATGGTGTGCAAATTTATTAGTTGGCAAGAGAGCAAGTGAGCTCTCAAACCTGCTAGTGTGTAATGAGAAAAAAAAAAAAAGTAGTAGGTTACAGTGAGAAGAATAATTAGCCTGTAACTGTTAACATGGTGTGTACTGCTATTGCAGCAGTGCAGATCACAGCATGACACATCTCAGGACAGACACAATCCAGGTCACCTTCAGGAAATCACTCCTTAGAAATGCTGTTCCCAATACTCACCAGAATGCATGGATTGGACCATGCTGCCAGACTCCCACAAGGTATAAAGTGATCACTTCCATGTGGCCTTGTTATTTTATGCCAGCTAAGTACACCTGCCCCAAACATGGTCTTTCTTACTCTTTCAAAGATCCAAGCAAACATGTTAAATAATTAGAGGCAAACAAAGGAAAATGACAGTGTATATTGAAATATAACTTCATTTCACACCTTTTGCTAATTGTTTTTGAAACATGATAGGAAGGAGAGATATTGCAATATCAGAGAATAGTAATACAATGACCAATTTTAAATTGGACAAATAAAATCTAGTCCCACAGTATTGTACAGGCTTCTGCTTTTTTAATGTCTAAAAACAAGCAAGGGAAATATTATATAAACCAGAAAAATGTTACATAAATTGGCATAACAGCAAAAGCTTAGTGTGTTTACATTACCATACAAAACCTCACTAGTGCATTATTTGTGTTATTCTTCTGCTTAAAACCAGGTGACTGACTCACACCAGACCCCACAACTCAAATCCAAAACTTTGTGCTCTCTGCTAAGGGGTGAATGGCAAATTGCTTAATTACTCCCATTTTCTCTTTTGCTTTTCATGCTTTCCCCAGGATGGATGGCCTTATGCAATTTGATAGTGTAACATCAAGAATGCCATAAAGGCAGTTTTATTTTTATACTAGGGCAATTAAAAAAAAATTGGTCTACCCACAGCAAATTTGGAGCCAGATCATCTATGCCAAAAGTAGCAATAACTGCAGTGTATAAAAGAAGCTAGAATTGATTGTGTTTTCTCTGAAGCAGAGGACAGAAATTTGCTTATTTGATATAAAAATCTAGTTTGTAGCAAAATCGTTGACATGCACGTGAATTTTTTGTTGTTTTTAAATAACTGACAAGAATCTAGAAAAGTCTAGACACTGCTTAGTAAAAAAATGATGAATGTAAATCCCTTATGTATTCAATGAAGTAAAAATAATACTTGCTTAATATTCAAAATTACCTGTATCTAGAATTAACAGATCTGTCCTTTCTATTGTATTAGATAGTCTTGAAAGAAATGAGTGTTTTATATTCTTCATTTGTATACACCTGAAAGAATGACATATCTTAAATTTTTGTAACATTGAAAATATTTGTCCAAATTAATATAAAATATTTTAATAAAACAAAGGTGAATTGGGATACCCAGACATCTATTGTCTGAAGTTAGGGTTTCATAAATTGCAGCATTTTCAAAACTTTGGCTCAAGAGTTCCTTTAAGCCGATTTTGATCTGTCTCATGTCTTTCTTTTTTTAATATATAATCCCCCCATCCTTCACATGCACACTTTTAATGGGAGAGCTCTATCTCACTGGAATGTTATAAATGTTACCTCTGCTGTTTTCTCAAAATTAAAAATTCAGTGACTAAAAGACCAGATCTTGTAGATTCTTAGCAGCATGAACAGTTTTTGTTCCTGAAAATCATCACACTGGTCTTTTGAATGCTTTGTAGATGCACACTGTAAACCAGCACTGCATTTTGAACCTTCAGTAGGATAAGGTGCCATGGCACTAGGGATGGCATCAGCTAATAACTGATGACAGCAAAAATGACATCCTAGGAACCAGTTCTTCACCCTGCTGGGTTCACCACATGGAGTCCCAGATACTCACAAAAAAAAAAAATTCCCTGCAGTATCAAAGCTTTTGTTATTACATTTAGCTATAGTTTAATTTAGCCTTTCATTTCCACCTGTTATGTTTCATTTGTGTATCTGATGCTTTATGGTCTATGAGGATGTTATGAGAGAAGGGTATATAAAAACAGTATAATCATCTGGGATTCCATCAGATCTGGAATCTGAACCAAAATTTCATGTAGGCTTTCCTACACTGAAATTACAGGAACATTTGGGATATACTAATACTGATAAATATTGAGCACTTAGTTTCTTCATCTATGTTGCAAAAATCTTGTTTATCTCTATCATTTTCACTATTTTTTTTCATTATATCTTTTATTTGGACAGGACAATTAAAAAAGTAGCTTCTAGTCCATAATTTTTAAAAATTATTTGTAGTTAGTTCCACTTCTTTCCAGGCCAGAAAAGAATAATTCTTGAACAGTAATAACATTTTTGGGTTGAATTGTTTTATTAAAGTTGTGTAAAAAAGAAAATCTGATTAAAATCAGACTTTGCATGATTTTTAAAAAATTTGAATAATTACCATGAACAATATCCCTATAATGAGTTCCACTGACAGTTTTGGTGTTCTTTTCATAGTAGATTACTATATACTTGCCTCTAATTATAGCAAATCCTATTACATTAATTTTCATTGTACTGCTAATCTGATTAAAATAGTATAATGTTAACAGTCATACACATGATAATGAGAACAGCTTTATACACTCTAAGCTTTATGCACTCTAATGAGAACAACTTTCTTCTTGAAAGTGAAAAATAGCTTTCATATTTGTGATACGTGTGCAAATATACAACTAGAGATATAAAACAGTCTTCAACTCAGATTATAAACAATTTCAATACATTCAGGAAACATCCAGCTAACTTTCAGACTTGTATCTCACGAATGTGGAAACATTCCTATCAGCATTTAATTAAAGATATTGAAGATGCTAAATAAGGCTCTGAACTTATAATTTCATATTTATAACATTGTAAATACATTATAGTTAGACATTTTATTTGTAATATAAAAATAATTTATAAAATTAGGCATGTTTATAAATTCTGGCAGCAAAAACTCCTTAAAATTTAGTGATACTCTCTGTCATTTTGGTCTACTTATCATGATGTGTACAGGCACCACGCACAAAACTCACTATTGAACTGAAAACAAAAGAGGCAAAGCAACAAATAGTTTTTCTAAACAACTGAGTACAACCATATGAAGGGGTCCTCATTCCAGCTTTTTCACAGTGGTTCTATAACACAACTACCACAGGAGTTCAGGTAACCATATTTCTTTCTCAGCCTGCAATATTCTGAATTTTTGTTTTATAGAATTTTACACCCCTCCTCCAGGGAACAGTAATTATCCCCCGCTTTTCACAATTTTTTATTTTCTTTCAACTGTTATGTGCTTGGAGGCTTGCCCATCAGGCATAGCATCTAAAAATGAAAACTATTAACAACTCCACATCCCAAAATCATAGCAAGGTCTGATCACACCTCACCTCAGAGTTACAGAGCCTTGCAGCTCTATCAATATGCAGTTAGCAAGATTAGTTAATTAGATCTTTGTGTACTAGGATTGTGATGTGTTGCAGATGGCAGTCTATTCCTTGGAATCTTTTCTGGGAAGCAATGTTACTTACGCTTCTCTTTCTTTGCGTCTCACATTGAAATTGTATGCTTGGTGATTTCTTCCCTCCAGTAGTTTTCTACATGAATAAGCCATATCAGAGAGCACTAATGGAATTCATGCATATGCTTATTTTTTTCTACATTAAGCTTATTTTATCCTGTGAGAGGGTCATGTTTGTCAGGCATAATGTGATATTTGGATAATTTTGACTTAGGGTGGTTTTCTTTTTTCTTTTTTTTTCAGAGTAAAATCTTAGTAAATCTTAGTATTACAAGCTTGCAAGGAAAGGGTATAGCTAAAATCACTGGACAGAGACTGTACAAGTCCACTTTGGTCTAGCCTGAATTCCTCACTTTAACAGTATTCTTATTTTTGCAGTAACTTAAAATTTGCTTGTAATAGTATAAAGCAATTCCACATCAGACTTGATAGAACTGCACTAACACTATTTATATGGAAAACCACTTCTAAATGCCCTGACTGTAGTGAAACAGGGACACTTGTTTGCAAGTTTCTGGTAAATATTTCAATTTCCTAATCTAGAAAACCCTTTCTTCTTGCTAATCCACAGTAAAGTTATTTATTCTGTGAATAAATTTTCTTAAGATAATCTCCTCTTCTGAGAATACAAGGTGAACATTCTGTACTTCCAAAGTAAAATTATTCATTTCTTTTTATTTTGGCAATAAATGATCAGAATGAACAGTTTCAGAAAATGCAAGCTAGTTTTAAATGACTGTGTCAGTTCATTACTGCACTTAGACCCACAGTTCTCTGCCACCAGTCAAGCCAGCTTATCATGAAGGCACTTCAAAGAAATGTATAAACTTCCCTTTGTGTCCATGGTCAGTTACGTAGTAAAGTGCCACAGAAAAATTCCTTCAAGTGTTTCTGTTTATTTTTTTTTTGATGGTACTGTATGTATCTCTCTCTATATATTTATGTAATCTTTACTTAGCATGTCTTATATGAAAAAGGCAGCAAGAGACCAGAAAAAACCCCCTGTGCATTATATTCAATAATACATTAATGTGAGTACAAAAAAGTCCTAGTAGATCAGAAAAAGTCACAGAATTATGTATTTTAAATGTGGTTAGGAAACTTACAAACACACACTTTTTGCTTACTTTTGAGAAGGGAGAAAATAACTACCAAAGTCATTGCATATGAAAAACTCGTAGACTCTAAGGAACTGTTTTGTCTTTGACAGATATGATTCCCCTCTTTTTCTTTCTGGAAAGAAAATGGAAGCTGTAACAAGTTTACAGATGACAGACTGAAATAGCAAGGAAGTCATTACCGTAGCTTTAATGGAAATCTTTATTAATATTATTACTATAATTGACTACCTATACAAATTCTCACTACCAACAACCCCTACAGAAGAAAACCTTCCTTAGTAAAGAGGAACATTTTGGTTAAATTAGAGATGGAAATCAGTCAACTAATGTCATGTTTTAATGTCACTACTGTATTCTATGAGTCTCGAACTCTGCCATTTTACCAACTGAACTGTGTAATAAAAAGTTCTCAGATCATATTAAAGACCACAGAAGGACAGAACATGATATTTTTTATCAATCATTGGAGTAAAAGTCAGCAAGGGGAACAGGTTCATCCTAGATGTAAATAAAATGTTATTTCTTCAGCATACACAGTAGCACACGATTGAGAACTATATGGAACAGATGATGTAATGTTATGAAATCTGTCCATTATATGCACAGTACACCTAAAATCAAGACTATCCTAAGATTCAAATAAAATAAGTTATTTAATATTCCATGAAACCAGCAACAAGTTATTTAATATTTCATTTAGTTCTAATAAATTTTGCAAACCTAAAAATCAATGTGACTGAATGCTTGAAACGTGCCATTAAGGTCTAATCTGCCCTCAGAAGTTGCTGATGTGACCACTATGTTACTAATAAAGATGCTAGTTATTCTGGTGAGATTATTTTTTTTCATTTTTGTGAAACAGTAGCTTGTACAAATTTGTTGAACAAAATAAGCTACATCAGAAAATAAAAAGTATTTTTGCTTGTTCACCAGGACAACTATGCCAGTTAGAAGTGCAGTTTCTTTTTCCTCACAGTCTTGCAGAAAAACACTATCTGAAGTTATTTAAGCATAGCCAACACTTTAAAAAGTGCATTTCTACAGTGTCTCCAAAGAGTCTTTTGAGTCAGACCTAAATTTCCCCTCATCCTGTGAGCACAGTCAAAACTGACACAGGTATGGCACCTAGTGACAATCGGCACTACAGGGTTGTGTGATGGGCTGATTATAAGGGAAAGCAAGATTAGGTTCTGCAATCCCAGTGACAGGCTTACTGAAATCAAATCTAAAGTCTGCAGAGGTAGAGAATGCTGCAGAATTTTGCTTTGCACTCTCTGGCATTTCATATTTACGCTATCCATATTAAGATGGAAAAAATGTGAGGCGCAACTTAGGATGAAAATAGCTTTACACCACAATTACACTTCCTCAGTCTTAGCAGCTGATGGGAGCTCCTGAGGTCCAACTGCCTCAGTGGCACCCTCTAAGTTGCTGTGAGTCAGTCTCCTGCTGCTGACAACAGTCTAAAACCACCATGGCATAGGTGAAGGCTGTCACACACACAGGCATTAAACTCCACCTTCTGGGGCTTCTTCCATCAATTTTCTGGATACACTGCTGTCCTGGTGTAAACACAATCATGAGTGGAGTTGAGCCAAGAGCACATTCACTCAGCCTAGCAGCCACACGCAACATTGCAACTTGTAACTGTGTGAAAGAGCAGTCTGCTCTTCTGAGCCAAGAGGTGCATTGGAAGGTCATTCTGGAGACAGGCTTCAGGAGAGGCCAGGGCATCACACACTGTAAGAAATAGATTATATAGCTTGTTCTACGGTAAAGTTTGCAGCTGAGTTACCTGAGCAAATAAAATTAAGAAATTAATATGGTTCTACTTGGTTTGTACTGAAAAAAAACCCTATGAAAGAGCTATATTAACCTAACATGAATTAAATTGTTTTTAAAACACACACTAGGTTCAAAAAGTGTTTCAGCTTTCTGCAGTGAAGGAGAGTTACTCTGTTAGACACAAAGTGTTTGCATGGAGAACAGCAAATAGCATCAGAGAGCCCCTCTTGCACAGATCTCTACCTTAGAAATTTTGGTCTTAGCAAACTGGTCCATGCAGGCCTCGGAGGTAACAGTGGGATTTCTGGATGCTTCCCCCAATCTGGAAGTTACTGGTTGACTCCTGTTAAAGATAGCCTGTTCATCTAAAAGGCAAGAAAGACAGGATCTTTCGACTCTTTCAGCATATATGTAAAACATTGGTGCTTAAAGCAAGATGTTCTGAAAGGCAACGTATAATGGAGTCACACTAAGAAGGAACAGGTACAAGAGAAACAGAAATAACGCCAATTAAAACTAGAGGATAAAATATCTTCATTAATAACTAGTTTTTATCTCCATAATGCACATCAAGAAGTACAGAAGATTATGCATAAAAAGGACATAAGTTAATTTGTTAATACCAGATGGATAGAATACAATAGTAGAAAACTAAAGAGCTAAATTTGAAATAACTTTCATTATTCAGAAAATTTAAATTTTAGATTCAGATTTAAATTTAGATTTAGGAATCCCTATTGAATTAGGAATAGGAATCACATCACAGACTTTTAAAGAAGTTTTGAATGTACACCCATGCTCCACTGTAAGTCTTTATGCAAGGTACTGTTGTCACATTTCCTAAGTCTTTTGTATATAAATACTTAAAACAAATCTATGTCCTAGACTTGCTAATGTAAAAGTGAAAAACAGTATTTTGAGCTTCTCGAATACACAGTCCTTTTACAAAGTAAAAAACCTCTGACAGCTTACCTGCTTCTTCCAGGTTTATCAGCTTTCAAATAAACTTCACTTCCCATATCCTTAGATTATCTGATCTACAAAAATTTCACCACTACAACAAGATCAAGACTAGATTTTTTGGGAAGAATTTCTATATGAGATGTATTTTTCTAACTAACAGATGTAACATTCAAATATTTAATAGTAACAACAAATAACACCCAATATTTAAACTAATACAGTCTCATAATTATTTTCATCAGCCCTCCCTACCATTTTAAGGTGTATATTATTTTATTAACAGTATTGTACAAATGTAAATGACTACTTCAATTACAATGTCACTAGCATTCTGTTAATGTTGTCGAGACCAAAATCCAGCTCATGCTTACTCTTACACGTGGGCAACAAGAGTTTTTTCAGCCAGCTAATGATGACTAGACACACAGAAGGAGAAAGCAACGTGTTCATTTTACAGTTCTTGGTTTTAAGGCAAAGTAAGATCTCTACAGGTTTTCAAACTAATTTGACATACTTGCCAGTTAGTATACTAAGAGCATTGTTTAAGAACAACAATTAATGCCACCTCCTTAATCTTCCTAATAATTTCAAGTTAGCAATCCCTCATTGCTTGTAATGCCTGAGCTCTTCAAAGTCAAAGCACTCATTAACAGTATCTTGAGAGCTGGAGATGTGTATGTTCACACTGTACATCAAGCTGCCATTTGAATTTTTTAAAGCATTTGTGATACAGAATTTCAGGACATTTGTGCACATGAGATTTCGAGGCTGAAAATGAAAGGCCATTGAACTCATTAATTACAGTAATGCAACTACTGTGTTTCTAATTAAAATCTGTTGTGCTTGTTAAGTATTGCATTTATCTTCTTTGCTTCCTGTGTAGTGAACAGGCCTAGGCAGAATGCAGCCTACTGCAGTCTTGAGGTATATATTATACATTCACACACACAAAAAAAATCTCTGAAATGCTCATCTCTGAGCCATAAAATCACAATATATTTCATATTATTTTTTCTTAGCTGACAGTGCCACTTTAGGACCTCAAATCTGGGTAAGGATTACAACTCATCCTATTCACGTTATAGCAACTTAATGAAAAGTTGTCACTTCAGCATAGATTTGTTCTTATCTGCACTCTGCAAAATATCTATCTACATGCTTAAACAGGGTATCCCAGGCCAAAGTATTTCCACCAATGTGTCCAGCTAGGTGCTACCTCTCACTTCAGGGATGTTTGCACTGAGGGCCTCTGACTGTACTGTACCAGTTGTTAGAACTTATTCCAAACGCACTTCTCAGACACCACTGTCTTCTGCTGCTGTTAGTGCTGAGCCTGAGGAGGAAGGCACAGAACAGATTAAAGCCATGACAACTGTGTCACACCTGAGGCCACGACAGTTACGTGTTTAGCTATTTGTGCCCAAGCACCCAGAAGCTGGGCACCCCTCTAAAATAATTTAATACTTTTAGTTGGGCTTTATCACCATATGATTCTCAAACACACTTCAGTTGTTTTCCTCGCATGGAAAGAAAAAAATAAAAAAGAGGTTGCCTGCCTGTTCCCTGTGGCCTCAGCAGGTTTTTAGGTGCGACTGCCCGCGCAGGTGCTCGGGGCGGCTCCTGTGGTGGGAGCTGCTTTCCAGCCGCCCTTCCTGGGGGGGGCTGGCCGGGATGCGCGGTCCCCTCCGCCTCACGGCTGCTGTCGCCCTCACCCCGAGCTCACCCGTACCTTCCCTCGCCTCGCCTCACCCCACCCTCTCGCTGACCTTCCCCTCACGGGGCCGCCCCGGCCGGCAGTGAGGCGTTTGCCCCGCAGCTCGGTTACTGCGACCCCACAACCGACCCCGTTAGCCGGGAGGGCGATTAAAATAACATGGGGCTCCTGTGGGCGCTAATGGGATTAGAGGCGAGGCGCGGGCAGCGCTGCGGCCATGGCGCGGCTCTGATGGCGGGAGGGCAGCGCGGCGGCTGCGCCTCATGGGCGGGGGCGGGATACCCCAGGTAACCGGGGAGGGCAGCGCGGCGGGAGCGCCCCGGCGGCCGGCAGGGATGGTGGGGAAGGCCTGCTCGCCCCCGGGGCGAGGGGAGGCGGCGGCCGCTCAGAGATAGCCCAGGTGAGGAGAAGGCGCAGCGGGGGCCTGGTCGGGGGCGGGGAGCGTGGCGCGGTGGGAGCGCGGCGGGGAGAGGGAGGCGCGGCAGCGGGTCGGGGGAAAAAGCGCGGGGGGCTGCGAGGAAGGGAGTGCGACAGCGGGAGGAGGAGAGGAGCGCGGGCCCGGGGGAGGGCAGAGCGCGGCAGGAGGCGGAGGAGAGCGTCAGCTGGAGCGGGGATAGCGGGAGCGCGGCGGGAGGCGGAGGAGGAGAGCGTCAGCTGGGGGCAGAGATAGAGGGAGTGCGGCAGGAGGAGGAGGAGGAGAGCGTGAGCCGGGGGGGCAGAGAGAGAGGGAGCGCGGCAGGAGGAGGAGGAGGGGAAGAAGCGCGACGCAGGGACGGCAGATGCCTGGAAATAAAAATTTGATGATTGCATGCAGCGGCTGGAGAGACTCTGTCGGTGGCGGCGGCGGGGACGAGGCAGGGACAGGGGGGGCGACGGCAAAATGAAGTATCAGAAATACCTGACTGTCTTGCAGATGGCCATAGGGGTGACCGCCTCCAACAGGGGCAGTCTGATGCCCTTAAAGAGGAAGCTGTGGTGAGTAGGCACAAACGGGGCCGCGGGCACTGCGGGCCGGGCCGAGCGCGGGCCGCGGCGGGACGGCCGGGCGCGGCGGCGGGGGGTCCCCGCGGGCATGAGGGGCGCCGTGCCCAGACCCGGCCTGCGGCTCCTGCGGGCATCGCCGGGGCACAGAGTTCCCGGCGGATTCGCCGCCGGCCGTGTGGAAGCGCCGGGAGGCGTTGGCGGAGCTGTCCGCGCCCGGCGCGGCGGAGGACGCGGCCGGAGCAGGCTCCGCCGGACCCGGCACAGCGGCAATGGCAGCGCGGGCTGAGGGCGCGGGAGCGGCTCCGGCGGGGGCACCGCTTGCGTGACGGGGACAGCCCGAGTGGTGCCGCCGATGCAGCGCAGTGTGCTCCCGCCCCGGGCTGTGCGGAGCCGGCTCCCAATTCCCTGCCCCTGCTGCCGCTGACAGGTGTACCGAGAGAATGCGAACCGGGAGACGCAGGTCTAACAGATTAGCGAGCGCCAGAGGTAGTGCAGTTCAAATATGATCATTTTTCCTTGGACCCTGCCTTTCCCCTCACTGATTCTCACTCCTTTTGTGCTCGCTGATTGTGTGCTGAACTGATTTTTCTGGATGAATCAACAACATGTTATGAAAAATGCATTAAAGTGTAGTGGTGTAATGTGGGTGAGTAGGGCACTGACAGGCATATGGCACTGCAATACCCAGTCACTCGTGGGCGGGCAGGAGCCCACTGCTAGCTCGATGGGAGCAGCGGGACGTGTGTCAGCATCAGGACAAATCATAAGGAGGAAATATGTGAACTTGTCAGATCTTCTGAGAGGAACATGTCAATCACAAATTTGTACACTGAGAATTTCTTACCTGTAAAAACCAGGGGTGATATTAAGGTAGTAGTGGTCATACTGTTTTCTTTCATAGTGCTTACCTGGTCCTAGTGAAACAAAGTATCACAGAAGGCGTGATAGGTCATTTTATTTAAACATAGATAGTTTGCAAATAAAATATTTTCATGTCAGCAGTTGTAACAAAAATGGGCCTTCTATGAATTGTAGAATGTGGATTTTTTTTTTATACTTTGGTTTTCCCCACAATTTCAGCTAGTATAGACAGTGTCAAGAAAATGTATCAATTGAAGAAACATAATGTGGAACTAGTAAGCTTTCTGTCATTAGTTCCAAATCTTGCTATTCCTTGCAGATGGAACACAGTTTGATGAATTTGTTCATCCTGATTGTAATGAAAAAATCAAATGAACTTTCAGGCAAAAATATCTTGTCATGCAGATAAGTTTTATTACATTTAGTCAGAGGTTTTTACAATGTATTCGGCAGTTTGATTCTGATTATGTAAGTTACATAAAGTGTACCCTACCTATTTTATCCTCCCCAAATGCCACTCCTGTCTGTGTGCAGCAGTGGGTGCAGTTGTATGTTACCTCTTTTGAGAAGTTTAATTATGGGAAGTGTAATGATGGCAGTCGTTCTATTTAATATTTCGTATGTCTTCTTGGAAGTGTTTTATTTGCTGGCATGTTATGGGAAAGCTATGTATATTTGTGTGCTTTAACAGTACATCTGTAAGAAGCTGATTCAACTCCTACTTCGTCTTCAGTTGGAGTTAGATCAGCTCTATATTGTCCTGTTTCATGGTGAGATTCTGTGCTTTTTGCAAAATATTATGGTGGCTTCACACTAATACATACCACAAGCATTGCATTTCATAACACTTCTAACTTGACATCATGTTGGTGCAATACAATGCTGTGTGAAATTTTAATCCGAAAGTGTCAAAGAAAAATAAGGCAAACCTTTTTTAAAAAAAAAAATTAGGGAGATGTGTGAATTACTTAGCATTTGAAAGTAAGTCTCTGGGATATTCTTATTAATAGGTGACATGATATGTATTCTCATTTGCTTTAAGAACTTTAATAGCATTAGGCATTATCTGTATGGATAGATTTTATGTGTATGGATGAAATACTATTTTCTGATGCACTTCTCTAAGTGCTTAAAGATACTTTGTCTTAAAAGTTTTCTTATTTGTGCGCAATCTTTATCAAATAATACATTAAGAAAATCTGAACATTAGAGAGAAAATAGGTTGCTGTTACTCAAATCAGTGTAATATTTGTGTATATTTACAATACATAAACAAAAAGCATATTCCAATAGTGTATCACTGAAAATCTCAAAAATACCTAAAGGAAACATATAAATCAAGTCCATCTATTGTCACATCTATAGGGTGCTTTCTGACCTATTTTTATTTTCTTATTTTTAAAAACTTTAAAAACTTTAAAAATTCTGTCTTACCAATGAGATTCATAAACTCTTTGATGTGTAAATCTGTATTGTAAGTGGAAATAAAGACGTAATTTAATAAAAAAGGGTTAAAAATACTCATCCTTTTGTTGTTGGAGATAATCCACCTGAATCCTACTGAAAGAAAATGAAAAAGGTAACAGCAATGTTTTATTTCTTTAGAGAGCATCTGTCACTCCAATTTTCTCCTGCTTTCCCCCCCTCCACAAAAATGTAAGTCTTATTCTGTGATGCATGGAAGCAGAGCTACAAATTAAAATACCAATGTCTCACAGTGGGTTAAGAATAAATAGTTATTAAGTGGCTAAGAATAAACCAGGCAATTAAACAGAGAGAAGGAATATATGCCACAGGCTTTCAGTGGGAGGTGGAGGACACAGAAACCTGCTTTGTGTGGAATTTATAATTTTATGATGAGGTTTACTTGGGGCAGTAGTTTTGGAGTCAGTGCTGGAGGAAGCTGCTGGAGTCCTGAACTGCTGATTCAGACCCTTTCCTGTGTGTGTGTGCAGTGTTGTAATCTAATATGTAGGAGCCTAAACGAGATGAGTAGGATGTTTTTAATCCTCTTGCTGGAGGGACAGTATTTGGATACAAAACCCACCATCATAATTCTGCTAGTACAGGTAAAGTGCAGCAGGGACTAAGTCTGCAAAGGTGGTCAAGAAAAAACTAACAGCTGACCAGTTTAATAAATTTTTATAAACATTTGCTGAAATCCCAGTATATGCAACCTGAGTCCTTTTACAGCAGGGACATGCTAAATCACATTATAAAGGGAAGCTACACAGGTAGACCATAATTTCTTGTCAAACTGATTGTTTTGTTTCTCTGCTACAAGGCAAAGATAGCGGGCAAATAAATAAATAAAAAAGAAAAAACAACAAAACCCCCAACAGGATAGCTGTTGTAATCCAACTATCCTTTCTAATAATTCTTCTCACTAATATTACCTTCTGTGTCTTATAGCATTGGCCTTTACTCTGAAAGAGTTCTGTGCTTTTGTGAACACGCCTTCTGCTTCCCTTGGTGCAGGGGAGTGCAGTATCATGAAAAAAGGCAAAAAGCAGAGTTAGTGAGAAGTTTTCATTGGGGAGATTATGGAAATGGCTGAGACTATTCCATATTTACATTCTTTCAAGAATGATTGGTAGTTGTCTGAGGCAATCTAGGTTGCAGAAAAGAATGCAGATGCAGTGCACTACATAATTTGAATTTTGACAGGATCCAGTTCCCCTGTTTGGTGCTGTTGTTAAAAGAATGTGTGATATAGAAGCCTGGATGTTAAATGATAGCTGCTTCTTGTAAGATACTGCACTGGCACATTTATTTTCAGGCGTAGGAGTGAACTTACCTGAAATCAGCGAGGAGCAACCAGCCTGTCTGGAATTAAGCACTGATCTGAATACTTTGTTGTCTCAGAGCATTTGTATTTAAGCTGGTTCTTGGCTGTAGAAGCCCAGGCTTATAATGAAGAATGTCTGTTTTATCATTAGGGCCATCCCTAGGGAGAAAAGTGCCATTGTTTGTTTATGTTCCAAGTAGTGTCATATTTAGTATAATTAAATAATGGAAAATGTCACCCTAGGAGAAAGAAAACATCAAAGATTGATCTTCTTCGTGTCTCTACAGATCTCTATGGAAAAGTACAGATCCTCAGAATGGATATTTTCCATTTTTGGTTACTGGTTCCAGTTAATATTGTTTCAAATGAGAATAAAGATTTCAGTTTAGCCCACTGTAAAGCTTGATTTCGGTTGCAAGTTAATTTTTTTTCCTGAGGAAGGCAGGATACCATCATACTTGTAGAGGTGCACAAGAATTCATCATAGCAGCTGAGTGCTTCGTGTCTCTAACATTGTTTCAAACTTGCCTTTTATTTTCTAAAAAAAATATTAATACTGAGTAACTGTAATTGTTAGGATTTCTGGTCTGATCAGTGGCATTTCAGATTTTCCAGCCTTGTGTTTGAGCCAGAAGCCAGTGATCACACTGAGCAGAGCCCACTCTCTATCTTCTAATAGGAGGTGTAATAATTACAGGAATTTTATACATCTCTCAGCTGAGATCTGTGTAGAGGCAGAAGTTTCCAAAAGGTTTTCCTTCAATGTTGCTACAAGTAAATGCTTTCTTTATAGGCTAGGCAGGCAACTTGCAGTATATGAAAAGTATAATAATGTCACCATTGAAAATTTTGTTGAGGCTGCATGGTTGTCAAAACCTTGCCCATTCTGCATTAACTCTAGCACTAATACTGCACTTGGAAAACAAATACAGAAAATGTGTCATTTCACGTTTTTTAAACATTCTGATGCTGACTTTTATAAAATTGTTCCGAACCCTAATCACTGAACAAGAAGAGAGTTTATGAAGTTCTTGAAAGATTTTCAATGTACCTGGTCTGTCTAGAAATTAAGCTAACATTAGTAATTTCAGACATAATTTAACTACAGATAGTAGTATTGAAATTTGTTATCAATAATAATTATGTGTGAATATAATATAAATATAGCTTTTATTAATAGACTCATACTTACAACATCTGATTATTTTATAATATGTAGTAAGTGATTAGCCCTTGATATGACACGTCACCTTGAATTCACTGTTGCACATTATTTTGTTAGGCTACTGAGCTTGTCAGTGAAATCCAGATAGTGAAAGTTTAGAGTTTTTGCTTATTTTACAAACTAGAGAAATAATTGAGAGTCATGGTTATGTAATGTGATATATGATCAGGAAGCAGTCAAGGTCAATGAAGCCATTGTAAGAATTGTGGATATTAAATAAGGGCCTCAGACGCCAGGTCTGAGGGATATACAAAATGGTTTAATTTTACTTCACTAAAATTTTCAAAAGTTAGTGAATTGGATGCCTTAATTCAGGATTCCTGTGATGAGCTCCATTAAAAAGGTGTTATGTTTCCAGAATATTAAACACATTATTTGAACAGAAACAGCAAATTTGAAGCAAGGCATCAGGAATTGTTCATTACCTTCAAAGATCCTTATGCTATATTCTACTTTTGAAGCCCTAGATTTCCTTGAACATATCATTCTTAGGCTTTTGTTCAAGAGTACTTGCTTTAAAGTAGTTGATGGCCTGCAGATATTTTAAAAGGGCTCTTATATATTTTTCTCCTTTAGCCTGTGATAATTCCTCTGTACTCTTGATGCAGATATTACAGTGACTTAGCAATTCACTTATTAATTTGCTATTAATATTGTATTAATATATATTCAGAAATTCAAATAAAAGTTGAAAGGAGGCCATCAGATGCAGCAAATTTTAATAAGTATTTTTTTTAACTTAAGGTTCAGATGCCAGAACCATGGAGCATTTCATTATAGTTTAGTATTCACATAAAAAGAATAAAGTTTGTTTCTCTGATTACAGCGAACACTTTGGGAACGCAAAGTATGATTAAAGAGAGAAGGATTTTCAAATTAGGTTTTTCAGATGTTTTAAAATTAGGTTTTTCAGATGTTTTAATAATTTAGTTCCAAGTCAATCTCAAAACACTTTGGACTTTTTCTCATGAGTTTGCATTCATGTGGGTTTATTTTGCAACTTTATGGTCTGAACTTTTGAGGTATATTCACTGTGGAAATATGTTTGAAGGAGTTCCTGTTGCAGTACTACGTGACTGCTACTGGAAATGGATTCTTGAGAGTCTCATTGCTGCATCCAGCATTCTGCAAAGCCTGGGTAATATTGATCCAGTCTGTCTCAGGTCTGTTATTCCTTCCCTTTGCTAAAGCTGTGGGAGTGGAGGCACCAGAGAAGCTGTAGTTAATTGGTTTGCACTTGTCCCAAAGTTTGCTCCTCAACCACGGAGTCAAAAACCCCCATGATGCTGTCAGTATGGATCTCTCCTCAGATCCTTCTTTGGTGTACATACAGTGCAAAGCTTCCCAATTCCCAATGTCAATGATATTGACTGGATTTTTCTTTGGTTGGTTGAATAATACTTTATTTGCTTGTTAAGAGATCTAGAAATTGATGATTTTATATTGGATAATTGGTTTGGAGGGAATAGATAATTTGTGATAATCCTTCTCATATAATTATATTTTGAAAGTTACATTTAACTTTAAAAATACTTTTCTGTATCTGAGAAGCTAACAAGTAAGTCATAACTTATTCTCTAGCAGAATGAAATGATAGCAGGATTCCAGTGACAGCAAGTTAGCTTTCTTAAGTGGCTGTAAAGAGTGAAGCTCCTAAACAGAAGGGCCTTTAAAACATATCACTAGTATAATTCTTTGTTAAAACTTCGTAACTTTGATTAGCTTGTTATTTGTGTTTGTTTGGGCTTTTTTCCTGTAATTAGGTTTTGTTTTTTGTTTTTTTTTTAAGAAAGGCTTTTCAGTATCAGAAAACTTTAAAAGACTTGCAGCTTATAGAATGCACATTGGTGGGTAAGGCCCGAAAATAAATGGCTTGAAATATTATTCAAAATAAGGAAAAGCCCAGTGTAGCTAACAGCTGTTAAGCTTTTCTATTAAGTATGTACTTCTATGCTTCCTTCTACTTCTATTAAGTATAAGGAGGAAGTCCAACGTGCCAAGCATTTAATTCATCAGAGATGCATTTGAAGATTAATTAACCCAAATTACAAGTAATGGAGTAGGCAGCCCTCAAAGATTCCCTGTAGAGAGAATAAACACAGACTTTGACAGTAGGAGAACAATGGATCTCTCTGAGGACTCCAGCATCTGCATTTGCCTGTTCACTTAGGTACTTGAGCAGAGATGTTTGGAGTGCTCTGTTACAGAAGAGACATTCACACAATAGCAACATGCTGTCATTGTAAATGCCACTGTCTGTGCAACAAGGCAGAGACTGAGCAGTTGTCTTTCTTTGGAAATCTGTCCTGGTAATTGTTGAACACATTTTAGCAGGGAATCTGTGGTGCTGTTGAAGTTTCTGTTGTGTGAACAAATATGTTACTGTATGGTTCTCAGAATTCAATCCATATATGATTAGACAAAAAAATTCAGTGCAGTCTCAGCAGGAGCTTCATACTTTTATTAAAATGTATGGACATTATAGTTTTCAGGTAGAAATTTGCAGTCTAAAGTTGGCAGTAAAATAACCCAAGGGGAAAAACCATCTAAACCAAATTGCCCTGTTATCAGGAGAACTTAGAGCAAGCTGTTTGTATGTGTGTCGGTGTGCAGGCGTAAAAACCCCCAAAAATCAGGCATCTGAAAACAAAATAGTGATTTGGTAGTTGCAATAATTGAATAAAAAAATGAAGGGCATTATCTTTATCTTATAATTGACTAAGAGATTTGAAAGTTTGGATCTTGTGACGTAGCTGTCCCATGGGCGTGTTATCCTGACCATGACGTTGTGTATACCTAGTCAAACAAGTGTATTCAGCATGTGGTTATTGTATTTTGTATTTGGAGTTGTGTATTTCAGGCCCAATATGCAATCTCCTGTTTTGGTGATGCATATGTTTAAGACATCTCCACCTTTCTTTCTCTGTTGCAGTAACGTTTATGTGCATACTAAAGCCATTGATTCTAAGTAAAATAACATAAAAAATGCCCTAAAGTATTTTTTTGTGAGAGGAATCTTAATGGTTGTTGAGACAAATACTGAACTGCTGTCCAAAGACTAGGGAAATGCAAAAAAATAGATATTTTTTCTTGTTTAAGCTGGTTTTTGAAATCTTCTATGGCTGCAGTTGAGAAATAATATGAAGTAAGTGTAAATCTGGACATGAAGACTTCAGGTTTTTAGGTGATTCTTAGTGAGTGTATTTGCTGGAATACAGTTTTCCTAAAGTGCCAGTCTTACTAGGGACTATTTTGTATTTAAAATATTCACCTCACAAATCCTAATGCACTTAGTTAATTGTTAACCCCAATTAGTTCTGCTCATTGACGATTTCCAACAAGCTCATTGAAATATGGATTGCTTCCTCCAAATATTTTTGTTATGGACTCCCCCTAGGACTATGTGTAGATTATAACATGATTAAAGGTCTTATCAAGTGTAGTTGCTTAATATATTACCCCTATAACTTTACCAGATGCTATTAATGTCATTACTGTTGGTTGTTACTCATTGCTGGAATAGCTGAAGCACCATCAGCACTCAAACTGGAAAAGGTCAAAAGCCAAATACTGCCATGCCTCCTGGTGATTTAACTGACAGCCATCGATGTGTATCACAGGACTTGGGTTTCCATTGAAGAAATGAAAAAAATAGTCCTTTAAAATTTTCAGAAGTTAAATATATTTTTCTATAATGTATCTTTTGTCTCATTCTACTCACTTTTGTACAAAAAAGATAACTTCAGAATGTTTTTGGCAAAATCTGCAAGCATTGTGGTTTTGATGAGAGCTAGACATGTGGTCTTACTTTGTCACTTAGTGATTGAAAACTTGGAATGGCATTTCTTATATGTATAGCATGACAATGTGTTTTCCTTTGTAAATTTTTTACTTTAAGCAAATTAAAGAATGTATTCTATGTCTGATATGTGGCTCTTTTTGTTTGGCAGGGTAACTCCATCTTCCGAAAATCCCAATGGTGCTACCTGTAGTGTAAGTCAGGGAAAGCCCTCTTTAAGAAGAATAAAAGGGAGAATACACAGAAGCAAAAGTCTTGATAGCATTGATTTCTGTGAATTCACTGTAAGTACTATATCTTTTACATTTATACTAAATGAAGTTAAGAGAATCTTACTAATAAGGCTGTTTGCTTCTTGGGTTGAGTTTGCCTGTTTGTCAGATTAGCCAAGGTATTGTACTTAATGTTTTAATTGGCTTGCTACGCTGCCAAATATTACGAGCAGTGCTGTCACATATAATTAGTGAGGTACAACTACATTGTTGTTCTTCAGCAACCATGAGATAGAAATTTCTGTGTCAAAATTTATGTGTCAAAATGTTGCCTGCATAAGATTAAGAAATTGAATGGAAATGGAGTAAATATGGAAAAAGAAATATGACTTCAAATTTTATTTTTATATCGAGATTTTGGAAATGGTGTTTAAAGTCAAACATTGCTTTTTACAAAATGCAAAAATCCTATTTCAGCTGCGTACAGCTACAGTAAAGTGCTAGAAAAGACAATATATTTTTCCAAAAGATGTGTATGCTTAGAGCACTTAAAGCTGGTATCACAGGTGATAAGTTATTATAATTAGACTGGTATATTCCTTTTCTCTTCGGTTAGGGTATAGATGTGTTTGTTTTATAGTTTTGGAAACTTCAATGTGATCATGGTAAAGAACCATGGCAACCTTCAAACTAACTGGGGGGAATTTGATCAAAACAAGTTATATTCTGATAAACTAAAATAATTTACTCTTTAAATACTTAAACAATGTCAAAGAATATGTTAAATTATAAATTGGTTGTGAAATATGAGGATGAAAGAGCCAAAAAATATGTGCTGTCTTTAAAATGTAGAAATCAATAGTGATGTGAAGATATTGTCTGGCATTGTATGGTGCTAGAAACAATGAACTAAAATGTTCAGATAGGATTTGTGGAAACATCTTTGAGGCATAACAGTGCTTTGAGTGTGTTGTCTTTCAGTGGGATGTTTTTCACAGATGATGCCAATAGCATAATTGGTATTTTTTTCCTTAGGACAGCTTTGTTTCTAATTGCAAAGTCTCGCAGCTCTATCTTTGGGACAAAGAGCTTGTTGTTTGCTGTTCAAGGAAGTAATGAAATTACTGGGAAGGATTTGGGATGGTGTGTGTTGAATGGTGCCTGGACTCTTCTGGATGTGGCCAGTCCTGCGTGGCCGTGTGCCCTGGCTGGGAGCGTGAGGGAGCTGTGCTGGGGCAGCGCTGCCTCCTTCCCAGCTGCCTTTGGTGTCTCTGTGCTGGCTGTTGTCACAGCGCTGATCCTGCTGCAATCATTGCTCTGCTGAAGGTTACAGATTCCCCTAGGGAGCAAAATTTCCTTCTGCTGTATGGGTCTTCGTCTGTGTGGTCCTATTAAAGAGTTTTATCTAAATCTATCTCTACTCTTGGGGCCTTCAAAGAAAAAGAGATTATAGCCAACGGTAAAAACAATTTCTTGCATGCCATAGAACCTTTGCAAAGAGATTTGAGACACATAATAATGGGCAAGTCTGTGTCTATAGCATGCAAATGTGTAGAGTATGTACATGTATAAATTCATACATTAATAGCTAAGTATTGATAATTAGGATCAGGATAGGAAGTTCACTTTTTCTGAGGTCTCATGTTAAAGGATGATACAGATTTAAATAGCTAAGCACACAAATCAGAGTTAAAAATATGGATTTTCTTGCTGCTACATAATTTAGAATCATACTGAAATATTTCTTAATATTGTATAATTGCAATTTTATTGTTCTCAAATTGTGATTAAAAGTGGATCTAAACAAGTAATTGAGTAAATTAATATGTCTAAGTCTTTCAAGAGTGCTCTCAGAACTGAACGTTTTCTATGTTAATAGTCTTCATCTAGTAAAAACTCAGGCACTGGGATACAGTTTAACACAATTAAAAATAAAAATTAAAACACAAAGGAGCTTTCTAAAATGTTATCTTTACAACTATTTTATGCCGTAATATATTTATTTTATGCACAGCAGAGTTGGAAAGATTTGTATTTAAGTATGTGGATAACTTACATGCTGACAGCATCCCGTGAGCTCTTGGTTCCATTCATCATGTAATGAGAATGAGATCCATTAATAATTCTGAATGTTGCTGGATTTCACTTTAAAATAAGTAATGTCTACATACATCCTAAACTAATCTTTTTTGGAAACCTTTTGTTTAAAGGTTTCACTCAGTAAATTCTTACCGAGGACAAATCCTAACAGCAGGAAGACATAAAAAATAACTTATGCTTTCTTTTCTCCAAGTGAATAAAAGTGTCCCCAGTGGGGAAGCTCTGGATTTCAATGCAATATGCCCATACAAAAATTCAATAAATGAAAATGCTGTATTTACTACTTTACTGTGACTTCACCTGAAGCTGGGGACAAATTGTGGGAGCTGTGTTAAACTGGGAGGCTCATTAAAAAATAGGTGTGTTGTTTGCAAGGTGGGGAATAACCAGTGGAGAGCCTTTTGCACGTGTGAAATTTCAGCAGAGGCCAGGTGCCTTCAGAGGGTTGTCTGGGCAAGGGGATGCTGCCAAGCCTGTTGTTTACTGCAGTTAGTAAAATAGGAAGTTTGTGATATTAATGGCTTTTGGTTATACCTGTGGCTCTTCATATGGGTGATCTACCTGGGAGTGCAAGAGAAGTCCTTGCCTGTGAAACCTCAGTATCCAATGGCCTCCTGCTGCAGTGACTGATTGCAAGCCTCAGTATTTGGATGCCCCTGCTCTGGAAGTGCTCAAGGCCAGGCTGGATGGGTCCTGGGCAGCCTGATCTAGTGGATGGCATCCCTGCCCGTTGTGGGGGGTGGGATCTAGTGACCTTAAAGGTCTGTTCCAAATCCCTTCCAAACCAATCCATTCTATGATTTGTGTGAGACTGTCGAAGCACACAATTCCCAGCTGGTGCATTGCATACCTGTATTGACATCCCATACCTGGCTCACCTCTGTTAAGCTCACAACACCCTTCCAGAAGGTATAAATTCTTCCTGATTACAAGTGGTGAGAGTCTGCAGGACTGCTGACAAAAATCTCAGTTTTATTTCTTAATAAATTTTCTTAAGTGGATGATACTGGGGTTTGTAAGTGATGCCTGCTTTTACCATTTGCTAAGGCAGCAAGTGAGAAGATAAGGTGATGAAATTATGTTAAGCCACAGTGTGATTGCACAGCAACTCCCTTAAAATGTGTATCCATTTCAACTTCTTGCACCCTTTTTCTTTTCTTTATCCTCTCCATGTATTAGCAGTACCACTTAGTCAGATTAGCACCTGTTCATCCAAACTAAGTAAAATCTGTTTTATTGCCCTTCAGTTCTTCTTTAAAGGAGTCATCATAGTATGCTGTGCAAGATATTAGCCCTTGAAAAACTCAGTTTTAGTGATATGTATAAAAAATACACCTGTATTTTACGTTGAATATGGCAAATGGTTATTTTCAACCCAGAAATGTTGCAGAACTCCTTGTCTACATTGCAGAAAAAGGGAGAAAAGATAAAGAATAGCATTATCAGCTCTTGGAGGCACTTGTGAATACCTACTACCTCGTAGATTGAGCTTGTTGTATTAATGTTCCATTACATCCATATTTTAATCTTTATTACTCTGAAACAAACCCTGGCTTTGTACAAGCTACCCTGGATAGCAGTAGTACTTCTGAGCCCAATTCATCGATAGGGTTTTTGTTGTACTAGGCATTGTGCAAACATGAAGTGTTTATTCTCAAGGACCTTACACTCTATTTCTAATAATAGGTAAGATGTGACTGACCCTTGAGTCTCTAGCTGCATATGCCTCTGAAGCTGTTCAAGTGCTGCACTGATGCTAGGGCTTCTGAAGGTCACATTGGGATGCAGGTGCATTTTGGGACTGCCCTGCTTGATAGAGCCCTGGGAGTTGTCCTCACTGGTGTGTGAGCTACCCTGGGGGGCTGTGTGACAGCTTGGAGGTGTTTGAATGGATCTCGTGGTTGCTGCCTGTGTGACAGATTTTGTGCAGGTCTCATAGCACTACAAACACTGACCACTCCTACAATGTGTAGATGCACAGAAACTGTTACCTTCTTTTCATTTTAGTCAGTGCTGATGTTTTCTGTGAATGACTGAAAGGGAGACTTTGAAAGCTTTTATAAGAGACTCATATAATATGATCCTGAGATACCTAAGATATCTTAGGTACCTTAGATAAGGTACTCCTTGATTCGACTTGAAAAACTACTGAAATCAGCACCTTGGAAAGTGTATTTTTAAAGGAATACAGATTTACGCCTTTCCTGCTAAAATCAGCCCTTTGGACAAAGGAGCTTCTCTTGGAAATCAGAGCACTGCAGTTATTTCCAATATGAACAAGTCCAGTGCTGGAGGCAGCTGGTGCTAGCCTGCCCTCTCTGAAGGTGCACACAGCTAGGTTCAGTTAACCTGCAGCTGGAGCAAAGCAGAAAACCTCCAGTGTACTTCTGTTTGCATTGGAGTTAAAATCCGAGGAGTAATTTTGTGAAATGTTATAGCAATGCATATTTCTTTTTCTCACCTTCCCATTCCTTTCTAGAAATTCCTTTTTCAGGTGCATTGTTCTGTCTCTTCTTGCCGTGTACTGCCAATGAAGTGATGTTGGCTAGAATCGCTGTGCACTAATGCTTTAGAGGTCTGTGATGTCAGCATGCAAGGCACAAGAGTCACACAGTAGGGTAGGAGATTAGCGAAAAGAGGAGAAAAGAAAGACAGCTAAGTACAAAGAGCAGTCTGAATAAAGCACTGTGGAATGCGTGACAAAATGGAAGATAATCAGAAAGTGACAATTAGCTAATGTGCAGTTGCCTTCTTCAGATGGGGAGCACACATGTTCACCCAGAATGGTCATTTTTAGTGCACTGTAGTAAATGTTAAGCCTCTGAACGGGGGGTGATAGCGTGTGTGATTTCTGGTGGAGGAGCCTGAGAAGCTCGGTGTGTCTGTGCTTGCTGCTCTCCTGAGCAGGATGCAGTGGCTGAGCTGGCTGCTCTGTGCCCGGCTGTCCTGCGGGGCTCCCCGCGCTCGGAGCAGCTCCCCCGCACAGCAGCGGCTGTGCCATTGTGCTCTTGCTGCCCTTAGCAGCAGCTCCACGTGCTTTATAATTTTTAATGAAGTTTCAAGGCTCTTCAGAGGCTTTAGTGTTTAACTTTAATGGATGTTCGTGGTGACATCCTTATTTCACTTCCCCAATCTCCATGGCAGATTTTTATAGCATACAGCAGGCTTAGCATCAATTTGTTGTTGATGTCCTCACCAGTGTGTTGGGTAACTGTGGCTGTGAGTAGCCCCATTCCCTCAGTGAAAAAAATGTAGTGATCCAAACAACACTGCACTATAATATTATGTCTGTAAAACTAGTAAAATGAGAAATGAATAATCACATAAATGGTATGTATCAGACAGAATTTCTTAGAATGGAGACTTGAGTGCTCATGTTCTTTAAAAAGTCCTGCAGGTATTTTGATCATCTCTGTAGATGTGGAAGGAAGAACTCATTAGCACAGCTGGAGTCTTGTGGATGCCCTTAATTTGTTACTGTTCAGAGAAGTGTGGTCGTTATGCAGCTGTTTCCAAGATTTAAATCCTCTCTGGTAGCTTAGACTTGCTTCATAATATTGTTGTTGTACTGTAACCCATTTATTTTAATAATTTAATCTATTGATGGTGTATGAATACAGTACTGACTTTATACAGTTTATTTTACCTAAGATAATTTAAATAATGAAGAAAAAAAAAGGAATATTTAAGCAGTTAACACATTTTACAGTTAATGAAATGAAAATACTTTACAAATGACATGTGTGTTTTTATTGCTCAAGTATATAGAAAAAAACCAGAAATGTACATATTGCTGGTTCTAACATATATATAGTTAATAGTTTTAAATACAGAGGGAAAAGAGTTTAATTGGAACAAGTTTGGAAATGCAATACTGATGGAAAGAGGAAAAGAAACTGGAGGCTTTTGATCCAAGATTACAACTCTTCTGGGAAAGAGGAGTATATTTTCAGCATTATTTATTCTGTCATCCTGCTTTTTATTTAAAAACAAATCCAAAGTTTTATGTAAGAGCTATTCTAAATGTCAAGGCAAATTATTAAGTTTCAAGCATAATACTAGGTGAAGCTTATGCAGCCTTAAGATTAACCTAAGGAATTTAACCATAAATGAACAGTAATTTAATTTGCTAAATTCTGAATTGTGATTGACCTTGATTGGTGTTTCTGAATTGATTCAGACTGATTGATTTATGTTTCTCAACGAATTCAGTGCTCTAGTTTAAGTCTACTAAGGATGTTAACTGATGACTGTGTTTACATTTGATTTTAATTAGAAATATATTTTTGAGTGCATGTTGTAGGTTATTTTTATTTCTTCTCAGAATGGCACTGTGAATTTGGGCAGATGGAGCTGTACTGAAATATTCTTTGGCATTTGTTAGAGTAATACCTGCTTGATTACTCCACCACCATTATACTTGGCGGATGATTGTGACTTGTCAGGTCCATCATCTCTTAAAATGTCAAAAGATATGTAGGCCATTGTGTAGTTTGTCTTTAGATTACATAATATCAGCTCCTCTTTGTGTGCTGGTATAGGATGCTATTGTCATGTATTTAGTCTATATTAGTGCCCACCTGCCAGTGAGCTGCAGCCCTGAGCAGAATAAGGGTCCAATTGTTTGTCCTTCAGCTAGCCCAGAGATGCAGGGAAGCAGAGAGGTGATTTAGAACGACCACTATCCCTGCTTTTCAGATACTTCTGAGCTCCCTTGAATGTGTCAATTTCTGAACTGAGCTCTGTATGGAGCCACATCATGATCAGTGTTGTATTAAAGCAAATTGATGGGATGACTCAGGGAAAAGAGTAACACTCATATAAATGTAAGCTTCTTTAGGTCAATGCTAATGGTTTTTTTTTCCTGAAATCTCAAGGTTTCTTGTTGTAGATTAGACACCTTGATGTTTTGTTAGGCATTAGATACTTGTGTAGTAAATAATTGTTTCTGTCCAAAAGAATTTTATGTGAGTCTAAACTGGCTTTGAGTCTAAGCAGATTTATCTTTCATGCCAAAAATTTTTCCCAGATTTATTTCTAGAGTAGAAGTTAAGATTATATTGCTCAATCTATTTTCCTGTTATTGATAGATTTTATTTGTTTGACCTTTCTCCTCTGTTGTGCTCAAAAAGAGTCAGACGTGTTATATATGAGGAAGCAAAGACTGCAACAATTTCTATTGCAGGTTCTCAGCCTTGTGCTTAAAAATAGCAAATAACAAAAGTGTCAATATGAGTGACTTTTCAAATATATCACTAGATTTTATATGGTAGTTGCATGTCTGTTTTAATATTTTTATTAGGTTGTTGGAGGTTTTTTCAGTTAAGGTTTGTTGAATGTTTGGGATTTTTTGGCTTTTGCTAATTTTTTTGCCTCACCAGAACTGTTTCCCCTTGAAAACTAGAGTTTGGATGATTAATTCTAATGGTTTTAACATTTGATTTTTATTGTTAAGCAAAATATGTTGTTTATATTCGCAAAAGCTGCTTGGAATTTTCTGTCATTAAATATTTGTCTATGTGTGGTCACCACTGGCATGTCTGCAAAGATAAAATAATTTCATGGAAATAATAGCGATCCTATAATGCAGGTACGGTCACTGTCAGCATGCAGTCTTTGGTGGGGAAAAATTTTTCTTGCTGCTTTTTCTAGCAAAAGAAGTTAGAATGTTTCCTTTGACCTTCAGACACTTACATTCTGTTACTGTCTCAGAAACAGGATTCCTTGATCTGTGCCTGGCAATACTACAGAAGGTTAAGGATGGGAATATTAATATTCCACATGCCCTTAAAACCTGTTTGTGCACTGAAATGTATGGAAAAATATTTTCTTCCTGAAATAGGGGAATTGATCTACATGAAAAATCAGAGTATCTTCATAACTTATGCACAAAGACAATAGCCACAGTCAGACAGGCCAGCTTGGTGTGGGGGTACTTCAGGAATGTTCCAGAGGAACAGGCAGATGTTGGAGTGATGCAGACAGAATGTCTGCAAGTCTTGCAGTAATACTCAGCTTTATTTTGATAAGTCTGAAGATGCACTTGGCCAAATACTAAAGATGCTGAGGGCGGGCTGGGCAAGATCTTGAAATACATTTGGCCTCCCTAGAAGGTCTTTTGAATTATTATTTTTAATTTCAAGTTTTAAGTTTTTCAAGTTACAGTAGAAGAAATATTAATCAAAGTATTGCATATCTGTTACTCAGATACTCCAGTAAGGATAGCTACTGGAACACTTCAAAGTAGGATTTCACAGTACTGAGTTATATTTCCTCCCTTACACTTTGGAAGGAGGTCTTTTTTAGTTACACAAAGGGATTAGAAGAGAGAAGATAGTGTGAGTGCCTAAGCAGCTGCAGAATTCCTCTTTTTAAAGTCAGCCATGCTCAAGTTTATCTGTCACTATCCAGATGCTGATGTACATATCTGTCTATATAAATTATATAAACATATAAACATAAATGTGTCATATGTACACACATACATGCACTTTGCATTTAATATAAAAAGTATTTCTGGTTAGGGCCACTCTTTGTCAGCATGATCTCTACATAAATTTTTAGAGTCTTGTTGACTAAACTCTGCCTGTCACATTGTACCATCTCTGCCAGTAGCAAACATCTCCAAGGGCAGGGCCTGACCCTACACAGGCAGTTCTTCAACGACAGTTGTAAAATGTCATCGTCACCCTGTCAAGGTCTGCCTTTACCAACTTCTTTTCCTCTTGTCTCTGAAAGTCCCAGTGGGCGTTTAGGAATTTGTCGTTTATCACTCAAGTAAAATACAACTTTTTTTGAATATTCTTCACCATCTCAAAGAATTCTCCATCTAGCCATTTTCCCATCTTTGTTGTCCAAATGGCTGGAGAGTGTGCCCAGGCAGGGGACAAAGCAATTTGCCTTTAGCAGGTGGTTTATTTTAAGAGGATGCGCCAGTACTAATGGAAGAACTGACAGGATACTCTCAGCAGTATTCCTCATTTGTTGAGATTGAGCTTGGGCAGGAATCCCTTCCCACCTTCGAGGTGGCCCATGCACCCTTGGCCGGCTTACTACCCTCACTCCAAACACAACTCTCCTCCAAGACTGGAAAAACAAAAATAAATTTGCACGCAAAAAGAGAGCACCCACTCAATTCGATGAAAATTGTGATCCAACCATAAACAATTGGTCTAGAGGTATGAGATTTACAACATCTCTATTTCTCCCGTGGGTGGCAGCTGCAAAATCTCTGGCTGAACTTAATCACCTGGGGTGCTGGCTTAGTAAGGAGGCCAACACGACATCAAAAGTACTTAGTGACCTCCTCCAAGACGAGGAAACAACCAGACATGCCAGCTTAGAAAACCGAGCGGCTATCAACTTCCTCCTTTTAGTCCATGGACATGGCTGCCAGGACTTTGAGGGATTCTGTTGCATCAACCTATCATCACATGCTGAATCAATTTCAAGGAGCATCCAGATTCTGAAAAAACAAGTCAAAGAGACCCAGACCGAAGAAAAACTTACTGATGGACTTAATGATCTTCTTGGACAATGGGGATTGAGCGGGTGGGGACTTTCGGTAGTTAAGAGTATTCTGTGGGTTTTTGTTATTATCCTTATTGTGTTAGTTATGTTTTCATGTCTGTTGCGTTGCCTCAAAAGAGCAGTTGGAGAAGCCTTTTTAGTAAATAAAGAAAGGGGAGTTGTGGAGTCCGATGGGCTGACAGGAATGGAGTTTGCCACTCTCCCTTGGAAAGAAGGCTCTTAGACACCCACCTTTCTGATAATAGAGAAGAATATTTCTCCCATAATGCCTCCCTGCTGTAGGCAAATCGTTTATATCCCATTGGTTCTTTCCCCCTTGTTCCTCCCCTGCACCCTCAGCGAATTGGTCTGTTGCTCTACCCCTCCCCTAAGCTTTCCTATATAAACTCTTCTCTCCCGACCTTATTCGGAGCTTCTTGTCCCTGGACCCTTTCGAGGAGAAGACGAATAAACCTGCTCATCCAAACCCCACACGAGGCTCTCGTCCCTTCTCTTCAGTGTAGCCGATAGGATTCACGAAAGAGCTTAATCACTTCGCCCAGGAGCGAGGACGTTTCCTGAGCCACCAGGACGCCTTTCTAAAGACGCTTCTCTGGGAAGTTGCGGCACGCCACCACCACCCCACTGTGACAGCTGGCGGCCCAAGCAGGGACCTGAAAGGGTTCCTGGAGAAGCGTCTCCTGCGAGCCTCAGCTGCAGGACACAAGCTGCTTTCGGGATTTTCTGGCTCCCTGAGGAGGGCTCCTGGCGTTCTCGTGAGAGCCATCTGAGGGGTGACCGGGACCTTCGTGGGACCTTCATGGGACAGTCTTTGAAGACCGGTCATTTGGCTGACCACCCTCCCCACAGGGTTTTGTTAACCCAGTGGGCTTCGTCCAGCCCGAAGAAAGAAAGTGAGTTTTCGCCAGGGTTTTTTCTTTTCTGTTTTCGCCTTTTACTGCTGGGTGGGGGAATTGAAGAATTGAGGATAGGCAATCAGTTGAGCCGTCCATGGCTTAGCCCTTCTCAAAGGGACGTTTATTACCAAATTCTGGGTACCCTTCTTGTGGGAAATTTTAAGTTTTCAAGGGGGTAAATTAAAGAATTTCTTAACTGGGTTTTTAAACATTTTTCATTTACTAATCGGGATTCTATCCTTTTAAGTATCTTTTGGGATGACGTGGGGAAAAAGTTATATATTGTTCAGGCAAGCGGGGATTTTTCTGTTGCGAAGTTTTTCCCTTTATTTCATATGATTGTTAAATCTTTTGAATTATCAAGGAACGGTTCGAGTCGGGTTTCGGGTCCGCTGTTAAAAGCCCCTTCCCCTCTTTCCTCTCCCCATGTTCATCTCCCCCGTCTGAGGGGCGATTGGCAGGTGGTAGCTGCCATAGCACACAGGGCTGCTTCTGACTCCCTGACCCTCCTGATCCCCTCTCTCCCCTTGCCGGGGTGGCACTGGCCATGCCGCCCTGGAACTTTCCCCAAACCTTCCACCTATGCCCACCTACACGATTCTGCCTCCCATTAACATTGAACAAAATGACGCTGGCAACGTGGCCAGCACCGCCATTTTGCCTTCTTCCTACTCCAGTTTTCCCACCCTTCCACCTCAAAATGGCCACTTTCCCGCCTCTCCTCCACCTTTTCCCGCACTTTCCATTGCGCCCAGCCCCTCCTCCCCTGACGCGCCGATGGGTGTAACTGCATTGGGACCCTCCCCCTCCATTGGGAAGCCCCACCCTGTCATGGACCCCAACCACTCCCCCTCTGCGGTTGGCTCCTCCCCCACCAACCAACCCACTCCCGGCTCCCACACCACCAGAACCGGAAGTGGCCCAGACTGGAAGGAAGCCATCTTGGCTTCCACTGCCACACACCACCCGGCAGCTCCGGTCCAGACAAAGAAGTCTCGCCCTGCGCCCAGGCACCCTCCATCCCCCTCAGAGGATGAGAGTGAAGGTTCCTCGGACTCCGACTCCATCCCTGAGTCCAAGGACTGTTGGGCAAGCATACAGAGGGAAGCCACCTGGGAGGGAGACTGGGAACTGGCAAATAAAATTATAGCCTTCCCAGTTATCTATAAACGAGGGAGTAGGAAGAGAGCCACAGCATCCTCACTATGGGAGTTACTCCCATATGGGGAACTTAAGGAATTATGTAAGGCGGCAAAGGAGCATGGTCAGACCTCCCATTATTTTAAAAACCTCCTAGAAGCCACCTTCTCCGCCCATGTTCTAGTGCCTCATGACATAAAAACCATTATCAATTGCCTACTCACCCCAGGAGAAGCTATGCTGTGGAACAGGCACTGGAAAAGGCATCTCAAAACTCTATCTGATGCTTATTCGAAAGATGCTGATAGGCCAAATTTAACACTAGAACAGTTGGCTGGAGAAGGTGATCTTCAAAAACCTGTTGATCAAGTTGATACATTGCCAGAAGCCACTCTCCTTGATATTGCAAATGCATCAAAGACAGCCTTGCTCCTAACCCCTGATGACTCTGTCCCAACCCAAAGCTTCACAAATATCAAACAAGGGGTAGATGAATCTTTTATAAAGTTTGTGGTCAGACTAAAGCTGGCACTCGAAAAACAAATTGAGAGCTCGGAGACTCGAAAAGAAATGCTAAGCAAAATAGCCATGGCAAATGCAAACCAAGAGTGCAGAGTTATCCTGAGATCCCTGCCTCTAGATACTGATCCCACCATCGATCAGATGGTGGAAGCCTGCACAAAATACACGTCCACTGAAAATACTGTATCTCAGGCTGTAGCTAAGGGAATAGCAGAAGGGGTATCAGGAGCATTTGCTGTAGTTGCTGCCAGGGAAAACCAAAAATGTTTTAATTGTGGTGAACTGGGACACTTTTTAAAGGACTGCCCTGACAGGGCAACAATACAGGACCGTCGAAAACGTCATCCGTGGCCCCAATCCCAATCCCCTTACCAACTGCGTTCGAGAAACTCTCAGCAGAGCGCGGAACGGCCCAGCGCTACGACAACAAATCAGAAGCCATTTCGCCCCGCCTGGCCTTACATCACCGAGCAACAGAAGGCTCAATCATCAGCCTCGACAGCTCTGAAAGCCCGCACCCAGATGACATCACATACGGAGCAATTCAGGTGGGGACCAGACGCCAGCTGGTAAGCTCTTTGTCCATCACCTTCGTGGACGAGTGTATCTTTAGAATACCCACAGGGAAATACGGGCCACGGGATGGTCCTCGAGACATTCTTGTTATTGGAGACACAGTTAACGGGCCGGACAATTTTAATGTATTTCCAGAGGTGCAAACTGTAGGCCCAGACGACCAGATCCTTGTGTCTCTTTGTTGCACTGATACATCCTTTGAATTGCACCAAGGAACTCCAATTGTCCAAGCCTTCCTCCTACCTACTGACTATTCGGAACAGGTTCCTCTCAATCCCACCATCATATGGGTTCACATTGTTGGGGCCAGCAAACCAATTGTTGAATGTAATCTGTTTTGTAAGGGGGAGAAAATCCTCCGCCCAGGGATGATGGACACCGGAGTGGATGTCACCATCATTGCCCGCTCCGAGTGGCCATCAGACTGGGAACTGGAACCTGCGGCTGGGATGATCTCGGGGATTGGAGGGGTTGCGGTCTCGATGAGGAGCAAGCATAACATCCTAGTGGAAGGTCCTGAAGGCAAAATGGCTAGCATCTGGCCATATGTAATGAGGGCACCTATCACCCTCTGGGGCAGGGACCTTTTGTCTCAGTGGGGTGCTTCCATCTGTATTAACACCCGGGATTTTTAGCTGGGGCTACTGTGTGGCGCACAACACTTACCACCCCTCAGCTTACCTGGAAACAAGGTCATCCTGTGTGGGTGGAGCAATGGTCCCTTTCTAAAGAAAAACTGCCCACCCTGAAAGCTCTCGTGGAGAAGCAGCTCTCCAAGGGCCACATAGTTGAAACCAATAGCCCTTGGAACTCCCCTGTCTTTGTTTTGCAAAAACCTGGC
>JANRGV010045565.1:0-68432 GCA_024734035.1 Alethe castanea
TGCCACATCACTGCAGGGCAGCCCACAGCCAGCCCAACCACTGCCACATCACTGCAGGGCAGCCCACAGCCAGCCCAGAGCTCACATCTGCCTGACAACATCTGCACGGCTACGCTCCTTCAAATGGCAAGCCTGAAATGCAAGCTGCAAGGGGAGAATCTTGTAAATAGGTTAGGATTTCCAATCCACACCAACATGGAGAATTAGAGCTCTCGCTCTTGGCAGATGCGGTCAGGGCTGGAAACTGCTCGTGGATGTGTCAGAGGTGAGAAGTTTTGTTTCAAAGGGTTGAGTCTGAAAAGTGAAGTGAGGATGGTCAGACTCCAAGCAGGATGGAAGAAGCTAAAGAGGAAAATGGTTACAAAAATTAAAGTCCATGTGATATTTCTCCACTTCACGTTAGCCCAGGCCATTCATCAGATTTTTCACAACCTTCCAAGGTGAGTGTGGTCCTCTGTAGAAGGTTAGAAGGTTTTTAAGGCTCAGCCAAAAACCCCACAAACAACACACAAAACGATGTGACAAATGATAAATATAATTGGACCACTGAAAAGAGCTTGGGTATGCTGGTGATAATTAAAAAAAAAAAAACTTACATGGGAAGTAGCAACGTCGCAGAAGATAACCTGAGAACTCTTTGTCTTAACAGAGTAGTTGTGCAGATGTGGAAACCTGAGTGGTTTAGACCTGGCAGGGGAAGAGGCAGGCATGCAGACAGAACTGAGGGGGAAAATGGGAAAAGTGTCCTCGTGGAGACAGCACCAGCACTTGGCATGGAAAAGAAGGAAGAGGTGATCCAGAAGACACATTTTGAAAGATTTGTGGGATCTGCATAGGAAAGAGATTTCAGCAGGAGCACAGGGACCCTGAAACAGATCTTTTAGTGTGAACACAGAACAACAGTGTCACATCTTGGAAAAAACAAGGGGAAGAAACAGCAGGATTTCAAGTAATTCTCACTATTCTCTGGGACAGCTGTGTGGTTACAAATTGTTTTTCAAAATTTTTAACATTTTTTTCCCCTCTTGGGTGCCAAGTTAACTCACAGCAGCTCCAGCTGTGTCACCTGTGGAAACAATATTAAGAGCAGAAGAAATATAAATCATTAACAAAAAGCTACTCTTGATCCTTGAGGAAGCCACCATTGTAGGGATCAGCAGATGAAGTAAAAAGAGAGGTTGAGTGGGAAGCCAATGCTCCCAGGGAGTAAGAAAAAGGACTTGGAAGAAAGGAAATTGCTGGGAGGCAGCACATATTGGGAATCAGAAGAAAAAATACACTTCTCTTTCTAACCCTCTTGGGGCCGATAGGAAATTGCTACTTGCCCTTTAATCTGCCCCAAAAAAGAAAAACAATTAAAATGAAATAAAACCCTGAACTGTAAGTCCTTGCTCTCTGCCTTCCCCTCACCCCCATTGCTTTGTGTGCTGTGCACCCAGGCCATGATCTCTCATCAGCTCTCCACAGCAGAGACAATATTACCATTAGAATTACAGCTTCTATAGGAGTGTGTGCATTCTTTTGCTGTGTATCTAAAATATGCAGTTTGGGGAAATGAAGGTGTTAAGAGATTAATGATCAATAAATCAATGAAAAAGAGAGGAGGCCAGAAAAAAAAAAAAAAACCACAAAGAGAGATGGCAAAGAAAGAAATAAGGTTAAACATCTTGAATTAATTTGGAGTGGCACTGCAAAGTATGGTTTCTGTCAGGAGCATTGCTGTAGTAATGGGTTAAGACTGTTACCCCACACCAAACGCCCCAACAAATCCAATCAGGTTTTCTTTTCATTTCTCTTGATTCACCTCCCCATTGCAATTTTCCTCTGCAATTTAACTTTAGAAAGAAAGACCCTTTCCTAAAGAGGGAAATAATTTCTGCTCTTTCCACAGTTCCTTCCAATACTAACAACACTTTCTCTTTTCCTTTTTAACTGACAGTCATAGCAATTTCTTCCACTTGTTTTTTTTTTTTTTCTTTTTTCTTGTGATCAAGTCACATTGGGATCCACCTATGTAGTTTTAAACTTGCCAAAGCACAATGAGGCTAGGACTGGTCTCCACCAAGAAGAATCAATGCAGTTCTTTGTGACAATTCATTAACAAAAAAATTGGGGCAAGCACAGGAAACATCTTTCTGTGGATGGTACCATTAAGGAGGTTTTCCTGTCACAACAGACGATCAGAAGGCTTTGTTTTCATGTTTTGTAAAAACATTTTCATCACTCCCTCACGTAAAAATAGCATTGTGTAAGATGCAATAAATGCGGCACATTTGTGATGTACTATTTAAGGGCCAGGAAGGGAGATGGGAATTGAAAATTTAAGTTGCAACTCATCTAAAATAAGAGTGTAAGTCATTCAAAACTGTTGATGGCACAAGACAGCCACACAAAAAAGGAATGAAAACCTGTATGCATTATTCATCTTGCAACTTTGATCTTTAAAGCTAAGAAACTTGAACAAGGAAAGATAAATGGCTTCTCAAGCTTTTTCTTTTAAAAATCAAATGAGGATGATTCAGGATAAATGAGAGATAAGAGTTAATACGAAAGAGGGGGAAATTGCAATCACAGTGCTGCATAGACGTTTCAATGCAAAGGCTTTGCTTTTTGTATTCAATTACAAAGGATTTCTTTCTTAGGTACCAGCATCCCTTTTCATGTATATGTAAAAGATTTTACCTATTAAAATTTCATGTTCGGTATGCATAGCTTTTTTCTTCTACCACCTATAGCATGGCTTGATGTGAACACTTAGGAAGCTTTCTGAAGCAGGGGCTACTTGTGGTCATAGGGCAGGAACAGACTCAGCTGTGAAATCCTGACCTCCAAACCTGGCTCAAACACCAACTTGTTCTGGAGCTTATGCAAGATATGTACACTTTCTCCCACTGGGAAAGAACTGATAATTACAGGCACTCTAACTGTATCTGATTTCACTGAGGCTTAGTTAATTATGCAGGCATTGCTGCTAAAACACAAGACAAATTGATAGATCCAAAAGCACATGGAGGTTGCCCTGTATAGATGGGAGAGCCACGAAATCCTCTGGACACTCTGCACTCCTGAGAGTTTGTAATTATTGTCAGTTTTTGCCTAAAGATATGCCCAAAGGTCCCACCATCTTGGCTAGATTACTGATATCCGCATCTTATAGAGAGACAGCTGCATTTGGGATTCACAAAGAAGACAGAACAGCAATGCAGCTCCTCGAGGGAGGCTCTGAGCAAACCTGGCACAGGCTGACATCACCAATCACAGCTCACCAGCCACTTCCAGCAACAGCAGAGCCCAGGGAAGAATGCCTTGACTTCACAGCATGCTGCAAGAGGGTTTGATTATCTGAGCTTCCAAATTGTTACCTCCACACAAGCAGATATCAGGTATCAGGTGATAGAGCCAGACAGGCTGGGTGGATGCAAGCACAGGTCGTGAGATGGAGGAAACGGCTGGGGAATGAGAAGAAAATTTCATGGTAGGCTGTGTGTTAGGAAGGCAGTGGGAACACCATTTGAAAAGTAGTGGGACTTTTCTGGGGTACAGCAGGAAGATGGGTGAGAAGTCAATGGAAGCAGACTGAATTCACAGGCTCACAAAAAAAACCAACACTCACTGTGATTACTGTGAGTGCCTGAGCAAGTCATTGGCTCTCGCAGCCGCTGACACCCTGCCAACTGCATCCAGACAAAATACATTTGGAAACACCAAACCCAGTGATTACAGCAGTCAGCAGAAACTACAGTGATTGCACTTCCTCCTCAGCCCGGGGGAATGCAAACTCACAGCTTTTGGCACCAAGGTGACACACGTGGCTGTGTCCTAATGACACTGTGCTGCCATGCAAAAAAGATGGCTAGACTGATGGGGCTGGGAACAGGGCTGTTCTGGGGAGGATGCCTGGAGCCCTGGAGCCCTGGATCCTTGCTCCAAGCAATGGGTGGGTCTATGAATTTTACCAGTGCCAAATGCATAAACACCAAGAACAGCTGGAAACAGAACCAGGAACTTCCCCACCCTGGCATGCTCCCTTCTCTCTCTCTCACAGACAACACCTTGGACCTCCTTTCTCCACCAAGTCTCAGCTCCAACAGGAGTGCCACAGCCTCTCCTAGTGCAGAGAGATCATATAAGAAACTGGAGAAATACATTTGAGCTTTACACTGTTCACAGTGAGAAATTAGAGCTATTCACTGGACTGAGCTGAGGCACTCCTATCTATCTATCTATCTATCTATCTATCTATCTATCTATCTATCTATCTATCTATCTCAGGAGGGATTCCTGATTCCACAGTAATCCCAAGAGAAAAATTAACTAGATGAGCATGGAATCATGCTTGTTCTGCTCTGTCCTCATGGTAACTGTTTTCCAATTCAATAAATTAAGCCAAAGGTAAGTGTTTGCTTCTAAGGCAAGATGGTTCCAGCTTCATTTGTAATATTTGGAGAGGGATTAGTCACATCAAGCATTTGCTTTCATACCATGGTGTACAGAACACACATGCTCAGCCCCAATGCACTGAGAAAACTGTTTATAGACAACACACTCAAGAGTAGAGAGAAAAAAATATTTTGATGACGATTCTTCATCAGGTGCACCCAGCAGACATTTGTGCACTGAAGTACCCACACCAAGTCTCTAAAACTGGGCACTGCTAGGAGAGCTGTGCTCAAATAAAATGTCTGCTTCTACAAAACCCTTCACAGACAGCTCTGTCCTCACCCTTAACTTTCATTTCCTATTTGTTCCATTCCCTAGTTTATAACTTGAAAGACATATGCAGTTTTTTCCTCTTCGTAGCACATTTACTTGCCCTACAAATAGACCAAAAATATGAAAAGACTGATTTTTATTATCTCACCTACATAAACACATTGATTTCCTTAACTCTACCCAGGAGAAAATAATATTTTCTTTTTATTGCAATCCTGAGGAAGTAATGCCTTAACTTGGATCTTATTTATCTGCTATTTATCTACATTTTTTGCTTCAAACTCTCAGTCGGGAATGGAGCTTCCAGATCTGTTTCTCTAGTACTCTTAGTACTCATTCTGAAAAGTCCAGTTTTTCTGACTCATAGATGACACTGTCTTTGAGAGGAGAAAAAAATGCTTCCATATATTAAAAATAAGGTTGCTTAATGGAGATAACATTTTCTTGAAGAAAGTATAGATATGAATTAAAAAAGAATATGTCAAGCATCATGCCTTATTCAGAAAAAGTTCAGTCCTAATGTTTATCTTAAATCACTTGTCAGAAAGGAAAGCATTAATACGAAATGCTTCACACTGCCTTTGACACTCACAGAACTCTTAAAATTGTAGTAAGTCAAAGATCAAGAAACCTATAAGAATGAAAACAACTGGAAATGCTTTAGAAGTGGAGCCACCAAAAGCTTTTTCATTTACTAAATGCCCACTTGTATTACATATGCATTGAACGCCAAGATACATAGTTTGACATTTCCTGATCTGCTAATTTCATGGCTTAAAAAGAGGAAAGTCACACTTATATTATGGAAATTTATTGCCACTGAGTCAATCAAAATTTTCCTACCACATGAAGGTAGGTGCTCATTTTAAATATAGACACTTAATTAAAGAGAAAAAAAAGAAACCTGTCACTTAAACGACATCAATTTCATCCTTATTTCAGCTTTTGTACTGTTCTAGTTTTTGTTGGGTTTTTTTTTCCATTCCTGTTGCCAAACTGAAATAGAAATGCCTTTAAGGAGATAAGTGAACAGAAATGGAATTATTCTAAGTCAGGTTTCACAATTAGCATTTCATTCCCATCTGCCCTTTAGCAAGTTGTCCATTCCAGGTCCCAATCCCCCCTTCCCTCCCAGCCACTAGCAAGACCATGCAGATGGTTACTGCAAAGCTCCAAAGAGGTACATCTAAATGCATATTTGTCCATTTGGCAAGATCCTGGTGCACCGTTAAGAGGATGCAAATCTGCATTACATTGTTGCTTCAGGCTCTCTGCCTGTGTGAGAAAGCACCCACAATATCAATAGTGCTGCTGAGGACAGTGCCAGGACATATGACATGGATGGACATGGCTAAACTGAGCTGTGGCAGCTCTGTTAATTTACACCTCTGGAAACAAACCTTCTTTGGGTACCTGAAACAAAGGTGTATCTACACCTACACCAAAACTCACTTTCATTTGTTTGTTTTTGGGAGGTGACAGTGATAACACACAACAACTCTGCCAGATTACCTGGTGAAAAGAATAGTATGTGGGTGAGCATTTGATACAAACATCAGAAAATAAAACCAAACTGAGGGGCTTTATTTCATCCTAAGAAAAGCTTTAATGACTGCAGGTGATGCTGCCAGTCAGTGATAGCTACTCTTTGTTCTGGCAGCTGAAACAGTTTTCATGTAATAACAAAAAAAATGTACTTAATAGGCAACACCTGAAAATCCTTCGAGAGAATAAACTCTAGCAATAAAAAATACAAGTTTAGAAAGTGCTTCCTGGAAAAAATAAACAACATAGGTAGCACTGGAATCTTCTCTTTATCTCAGGCCAATTAACTTGTCATGGTTGGAAGGAGATTTGAACTGCAAATTGAGAGTTCTTAGCAAGTATGATTGGAGCAATATAGTTAATAGCCAGCAGTCAGTACAGGTTGGGTAGGGTACTTAAAAATTAAAATGTATGCATATGCCACAACTGCAAAATGCCTGGGCTTTGTCCTGTTTGTAAAAAATAAATGGAATAACAGGCAGATTCAATCTCAAACCAAAATGGTAATTTTCTACTTAGGTTGCTGGGGTCTAAGAGTACTTCCATTAAACACTTCTCTCATTTTGGTATGTGATTGAGGCATGTAAATGGTATGTGCCTCTAATCCTGCTTTACACTAGAAATCTTTCCAGTACCAACAGGACAGTATGTGTTTCTCTGAGGTGGAAAGATGTTTCTCCTATCATCACACTGGCAGAAAATAAATGATTTTTGAACTCCATTTTTCACTGCCATTTCTGCAAGATGTTTAGGCCTACCAGCTTACTGTTTAAAAAGGATATTTTTATGGTTTAAGAAGCTGTTTTAGACATACTCTTGAGTAGTTGTGCACTGTATTCAGCAAGCTACAGATACAAATGAGTATGACAACACCTCTAATAACAAAACAGATTTATTTATGGTGGCAGGATAAGCATTATCTCTTTAAAGAAATGTGTCTATATCCCCAAACCCTTTTTATCCTTTCCAATACAACACACAACTTTTCTGCACGTGTTATTTTCAACAGAATTACAAAAGATCTCGTCAAGACTACTTGTAGTTTCTCTTTCCAGCCAAAGGCAGATATTACAGGTTGCAGAAATTTGGAGGTGGATTAAAGGTAAGAAAATTATAGGACAGTGATGAGTATAACGAATTTCATTTCCACAAGCTTCTAATTCTTCTAAGAGAAGAACATAGGTTTTGCATAGGCCTCTTTAACAAACAAATGCACACCCTGCAATGAAGTACTTGGAGATGTGAGGTTACATTCCAAGCTAAATGCAAACTAGCCCTTGCCTGTGAGGCAAGGCAAGGGCACATCCTAGAAAGGACAGCACAGCCAGATGCCCACATGCTCAAGAGACAAGAAAGTTTGGATTAATTGATTCTTGTGTTATTTGGAATAACTTTTCATACTTACTGTAATTCTCTCATCTTTGTCATCTAGAGGGGTGCCATCTTTTTTCCATGATATAGTGGGTTCTGGGTGACCTCTTGGGGGCTGGCACTCCATCACTGCAGGTTCCCCCACAGCTACCATGACATCTGATGGATTTTGTCTGAAGTCATCCCGTAGAACTGAAAGAATAAAGGCAATGAAGCAAAAAAATTACTTAATAGTGTACTAACATGCAGCAAAATGTTTCGTATTGGCCTTTAATGATGCCTGTTGTCACTGTATTTTACATTAACAATCAGATCAATTAAATAACAGAGCTGGAAAGGGACTTTTTACAAGAACTTGTTGTGAGAGAACTAGAGGTAATGTCTTTGAGCTGAAAGAGGACAGGTTTAGATTAGATACTAGGAAGAAATTCCTGTGTGGGTAGGCAAGTCCCTGGTATGGACTGGCCAGAGAGGAAGTGGATGCCCCATCCCTGGAAGTTCAAGGCCAGGCTGGATGGAGCTTTGAGCCACTCTGGTCTATGAAAAGTGTCCCTGCCCATGGCCGGGGGCTGGAACCAGATGAACTTTAAGGTCCTTTCCAACACAAAGCATTCTATGACTCACCAAACATTTGAATTTACTAATCCCCTTCCACAATGAAGCACACACATTTCTAATATTTCAGTTCAATCACTGCAATTCCTGGATGCCCTGGAAAAAGGATATACTGATGCTCTGAATGAATATAGTCACTGTCTCTATCACATTAACAATACAAACAAATATAACAGAATTATAGGACTTAAAGAAGATATTATAGAATAATTCAGATTGGAAGGAGCCCCTGGAGGCCATCAAATCTACAACAACGACATGCTTTTCAATGACCATGTTCTCTTGGAGAGATTAGGTCTCTTCAACAGACTTAGTGTACAGAGTTGATAAAAAACTAAAAAAAAACACCCCAAAACCCCCCTCAAAAACCAACACAACAAACAAAACATGCACCTATTTCTTAGTGTACAAAAGCCTGAGAAAGTATGCTCCACCTAAGATCAAAGTATTTCTCTCCCTAAAAGGCAAGATTCATGGATATTTTCCTTCTGTGAACTTGGGAAAAATTAAAAATATTTTCAGCTATAACATCATCTTTTTAAAAAGGGGAATGATATAATTTTTAGTTATTCAGAAAGGTGAGTCAAAAGACCAATCCTTTACATTCCCTTCTGCTTTCAACATAACTTTTTTAAGTTTAACCCACATTCTCTTACATCTTCCTAACTGTATTCCCTTATATATTGATGCACCAAAATTGCACTTCAAATTAATTTTTTGCTTACGGAAGTGTTACAACACTATTCACTTACGCTGAAAACATTACATATCCTTGCTCTGCTTATACTGAATTTGGTGTTAACAGCCAAAAACAATTTCTTGTGTTCCCAAGAAACCCTCAAGCCATCCAGACACATGAATCACTATAAAGCATGTAGTGCAAGTGGATAGCTGGACACTGCTTCTACTGAAGTCCATGAATATTTTCTATTTAATACTTCAGAGACTTAATCTGGCTTGGAGCCACTGATAGTATTATTACTTTCCCCCCCACCCCCCCACTTCTTCAAATTAAAGAACATTAAAGAGGACACAGAAGTTGCCCTAAGTTACTAACCCCTCCCTCCCACAGATTCAGTTCCCAGTGCCAAGAGCACATGAAAGTGCAGAAGAGTTTATTTGCCACGCCACAGTCCTATTGCAACACAAAAAAGGGGTGTTTTGACCATGAGTAAGAAGCATCTCATTACTGCTGAAGATTGTATCACTTGGATAAATTTAAGAGACATATAAAAAGAAGCAGCCTGAAGTTTAAAAAAAAATTAAATCAAGCGATCTTAATAAAGCATAAGTGCTTTTCAAGTCTGAAAGACCTCATAAATCTTAGAGAAAAGACTATCAGGTAGTACCTCAGATGGCTTCAGCACCTTTGAAGCAATAAAGAAGTCCAGTACTTACATAATAAAACCAAATTACTTCTGTAATTTCTACACTCCTTAGTCTTATAATAGCTTGACAAGCATAGTACCTTGCCTGCAAACCAAGACCTTTCAAAAATTAACCAAGTCCTTAATAGAATGCCTAGGAGGACATCAAAGATCCAGGCCACAGATACTTCAAAACAAGCATTTTTTTCCCATTTACTATGAATTATTTTGGCTCTAACATCACATAATGAAATGCTAACAAAATATAATCCATCAGAGATTACTCCACAGATAGTCATCGTTATTATTTTTGCAGCTGTAAAGGAGATACATGCTCTGTTTCGTTTGCCTTAGGCCCTGGCAATCTTGCATGAAGTTATAAATCTAAAATTTTCATCCCTTACTGAAAAAAACCCTAACTTTTTCTTTGCTGTTCTTCATAGTCAAGGCTCATTGTAACTTGAAAAAACATTTCCTTTCAAAGTTATATTAGAAGCATACATTGCAATCCACTACAGAAAATGCTTTTTGTCACCAAACAGTGAAATTTCACCTCTTTATACATATATGTGGCTGGAATGAAAAAAAAAATATATTAAGAGAATGTCAGATTTAATTCCTTTTTTAAAAAGAATCTTCATAGATATAAGTCTCCTCCTCATTTCTGCCAGACCTTGGTTAAGGTTTTCTAGCCTTTTACCTAGTATTTTCTGAAATTCAAAGAAGGATGATTGCAACCATCATCACAGCACAGCTGTCACTCCATGATCTTGCTGTGTGAACGTGCTGAACTATTCAGGTTCAAAAGCAACTTTTGCAGCTCCACTTAAAAGTCAACTGCACACACAATTACTTCATATTGTGTACTCTTCATTCCACTAAAGAGTTCTACTTTCCCCAGAGAATCTTTCTCTGGGAAGAAGGGAACTGGCAACCCTTTGAGGAAAAATTTTTGTTGATGGGCAACATAAAATTTTATTGAGAAGCAGAGATGGCACTAAAACAGTGCTTTGCAAAAATGCAGCACCCAGTGCTTTTTTTTAAAGTTCTTTGTTGCCTACTATGAAAAAGAGAAGGGAGACACTGCTGGGTGAAATAGGAGAAAGATAGGCAGGATTTTTTAGATTGATAATTCAGAAAGATTAATGTTGAATTTTATGTTTAAATAACTGTGATTTGAAAGGGATATATAAAATGCAAGATAAAATAAACCAAGCAGAAAGTTCTAGTCAATACTTGAAAAGAATGAATTTGTAAGGAACACACTAATTACCATCAGACACTGTGGATATCATGCCTTAACAAGTGGTATCATTTAAGATCTGGAAATCAGAAAAATTCCTGGAAATTTTGATTACAGGTCTGTTCTAGTCCAGACATTTCATGCTAGATCAGTTTAAAGCAGTGTACCAAAATGTATCTGGGATCCCTAATCAACCAAGATCTTACAGCCATGGTCACCCAGTGAACAGAGGAAGAGGGAAATGATGAGGCTTGTGCTGCAAGCTTCTGAATCAGACCAAGGCAATTTTAATCTATTTTCATTTTTATAAAAAGGCATCACATACAATTGCTTCCCATTAACTCTCTTGCACCATCCCATATAAAACAGACTATTTTGCAAGTCTGCTTCTTAGAGAGAGACTGGTGAGCCAAAGTATGGCACAATTATTTAACAGAAGACATCCCAACAAGCCCCACTCTTTCAGCATGAAGATAATTTGAATCTTTCTTTGAATAGTAGCATATGCCTGAAAAATGGTGGAAAAAGAAAGTGAAATAAATGGAAGAAATTGACCATCACATTTATTTGAAAAATAATTACACCTCATCTAATGAGCAAATTTCCTATAGCAAACAAAACCCTCCTGACATCAAATTAAATACAGCCTTAGTGACCCACTACCCTTTCTTTTGGCTAATTTTGTTAAAAGTTGTAATAGATTTTAAATTTTTTGAAATATCCATCAATTCTATTATTTTCATTCCTTTAAATATATAAAAAGAATTTCTGTGTTTCCCTTTTCCTCCCCAACAAAAGATCAGTATTTACAAACCAAGTTTCCACCTAATACTTAATTTGACTAATAAAGCATGATGAGCAAAACAACAAAAATGAGAGCTTGCTTTAAAAGCCTGTAAGATAAGGAAAACAAAAATAGGATTCAGGAGGTTATATAAATCCTCTAATCCCATGAAGCTGTAATCAAAGAGAAACTAATTATTGCTTAGTCAGGATTGAGCTGTTATTCAAAAGCAGAACTCTTCCTGTAATTTAGGATCAGCAATGATCCCTTTTACCCACTACATACTGAACTTGTAATTCAAATTTACTGAAATACACCAGACATTTTTGGCATTCAAATATAAGATGGTTGTCAGTTGGAACAGTGCTTCAAACCAGGTGCTTAATTTTAATTACAACTAACTTAAGCATCAGCCAGAATTATGGCACCTTGTTTAAAGACTTTGCTGACATGAAATTTATACAGATGTCAGGATATAATTTTTAATACATGCATGCCACTAACAGGAAAGTGTTAGAGCGCCTAATTAAGCAAAAAAGAAACAAACAAAGGCATGCATTATCAAATTTAAGTCAACCCATGTGTTACCATATTATATTTTAGACCTCATTAAACTGTTACCTGGTTTGACCAAAACACTTGATCATTTACAAATGAGAAATAGTCTCTCTGAAGAGACCTCCCTAAAAGTCTCCATGCAGTCATAAAAAGTTAAAAGAAAAACTTATTCCCTGAAAAAATGCTTTATTTTCCTTTCTGAAGGTGTTAAAACCAGGTCAACACTGGTGTCAACTAAAATAAATAGTCATTAAAAAGGAACAGAAGGAGGAGGGCTATAATTAGGCAGAAATTACTGTTGTGATCATCTAACAAGACCACTCCTGTAATGCAGGCAATAATTTCATGCAGTGACTGAGTCCAGCAGTGCGGTATGGAATGATTCAAAAGATGTTTAAACTCCTACAAGGCTCCAAGAAAAAGGCTAGAAGTCACAGACAACATGCCTAGAGCTCCTCATTCCATCACTTCCAGTTCTCTTATGTTTCCTGCCTTGCAGCACTCTAGCCTTGCTCACTCAGACTGAAAGCCTTCCACAGGCAAGCAGATGCCAATCAGTTCAGGATCCACATCTCTCATATTCCCTCAGCCTTCTCTGGGCATCAAAAACCTCATGAGCCCTGGGCACGTGGCCACTGCTCCAACCACAGCCCCTCTGCACAGTCTGAGAATTCACAGCAAACTCTGTCTCCAGGCAGAGGAGGCTGCTCACTGCAAAGAGGCTGAGTCTAAAGCAATGACCACACTTGACACCATCACAGCAGAGAACTGTTTTTAATATTTATTATTATTTTTTATATTTTTTATGACAACATATTCAACATCATCTATTTACACACTGCTGTTCTGCTCTGCTTTAAACTCTGCCCATCAGCAAACCTTACCACCTCAAAGTCTGAAGAAACAAAAGCACTTAAAAATCAAATGGCTTTTTGCTTAGTAGTGACATGTATTTGTACGAATTAGTTCAGACCTTTACCCAAGTCTACATAATTGAGATTGCAACATTATACATATTTGTATTTCAAGATCTGCTCTCGTGAAAGGAAATACCCATTAAAACTCCTCAGTAGAACAACTGTGTTTTTTCTACTTTATTACCACTGAGATCAACTAATTTAGTTTAAACAGCTGGTTCATAAATACTTCCTCCATGATGTCACTATAGAAGAAACTGAAGGGTTAATGAATGCAAGAAAAATATTTCAAAAGGCCTTTCTTTTAGACATTGAAACAATTTAAGAATTGCCTTTTATTATTATGCTTGTTCTCATATTGCCAATTATTTATTTTTAAGTTTGAAATGACACCACTTTTAAGATATTAGTAGACATTGTAAGAGGCATATAGAAACTTTAACAGCAATTTAAATCTGGAAGAGTTAAGAGTGCTGAAGAATAGAATTCAACTTAATGAATGAAAAAGAATTATTCCAATAATTAGTGAATAGTATATACAGAATGTGCATAATAGAATTTTAGTTCAGAAAACTTGCACTCCTACAAGCCAGCAGAGTAATGCAGAATTTCCAAGCAATGGGAAATTGCTTCTCATCAGAGGCAGATCTGCTAAAGATTTTACTGAATCTTGCACCACATTCTGCTGGAAGAACGTTAACAGATTAAAGGTGTCAGAAAGCAGCATTAAGTTCATGTTACTAGCCTATGTAATTTAGTACTGACATTATTAGTACCACCTGGCTGCTGACACCAGCAGAGAGCACAGACAGCCAAAGCAACAAAGAAACAGCTTTGTTTTAGCACTGACGAACAAAACCAAGACAATAGAGTTAAATATAAGTGACAGATGTACAAAACAGCAGCAGGGATATTAGACCACACTTCTAAAACTTTAACAAAATGTACTGTCTTCATTACTGCAAACTTTAAGTTGCTTTAAAACCGATTGTCTCTAAAAAACTATGGTTTCATTGATTGCTTTTTCTCTGCCCATAGGGAAAGAGGCTCAGGGGAGACCTTGTCACTCTCTACAACTTCCTGACAGGAGGTTTCAGCCAGGTGGGGGTTTGGGTTCTGCTCCCAGGTAACAAGGGACAGGACAAGAGGAAATGGCCTCAAGCTGCACCAGGGGAGGTTTAGGTTGGGCATTAGGAAATGGATTCTTCACTGAAATGGTGTTCAGACATTGGGATTTGCTGCCCAGGACACTGGTGGAGTCACCATGTCAGCAAATAAAAGACCAGCCTGCTTCTAATCCATTGCAGAAGGAGGAAATCAAAGACTGCTGCACCAACTGGATCACATATTTAAAAGGTGCTGATGGCAAATACATATCATGTGCTTGAATCAAGCAATATGTTACATTGCAAAAGCAATTAAATATTTAGGCATTTGGAAATAAACTTATGACTGCATAGAAAGACTTTAAAATAAATATACTTATTGTCATTTGTTACTAAGAAACTCACAATTGTTAATAGACAGAAAGCAGGATCAAAAAGAAAAACTCCTGTAAAAATCATTGGCTAAAAGTTACTGAAAAATACTTATGTTACAAGAAATTATGGAAACCACTCAGAGTGTCTGAATTTATTTCAGTCATTTAAGATTTGGGCTTTAAGTACTGCCTGGAATCTTACCGGGCAACATAGCTGTCAGCCTATAACAGTATCTCCATGTGTGGAAAGGAAATTGTAAATGGATTAGATGATGAATTGAGAATCAATTAAATGACCAAATCTGATAAGTCATATAAAGAGTAATTTTAACTCCTGTGAGAAAGGGTAAGTGACAGGCCTCAGAGAGCATGCTGCAGCACTGGGAAACCTAATTAAATCCTGAAGGATCTGTGATGCCTCAGGCACGCAGCTCTGAGAGTATCCCTTAGGTTGATTGAAAATTGAAAATAGATAAGGAGAAGGGACCTAATTATTAATTTGACTGACTGCATAGGAAGAGCAATCCCTCTCAATGTCTTCCACATATTATGCTCCAGGACAAGGCATCTACCAACTGTAACTAAGAATTTACCTCCTGGAAGAATAGATTAATTTCTGCAGACTGCAGAGATTGTTTCCTTTCACTTGTCATAAATATTAAATATCTGCAGGTATTTTATGGTAGTAGCAGTAGTACCAGTACATTTTACATTTTGGTATGGGGTTATTTGAATTGTGCTGGATTACAGACAATATTTTCAGCATGACTAACACAGCATATTTCCAAATTTATGGACACAAACCAAGGGATTTTAGACACAGCTCAGCCAAGAAGTGTGCTTCAGACATCACAAACTAGTTTTCATAAGGCAAAGAAGGGTATGCATCTTTATATCCAGGGATTTGTCCGCATTCTGTAAATAAAGATTTTTCTCACTGCACTCCAAACAAAGATTCTGATGTTTAATTTGCAAGGAGCTGCTGGCTGCCCTGGTCTTCCTTCCAATCAGATTATAATGGAGAAAAAGAAACAGATTAAGAGGCTGCATGTCTTGGCCATCCAAATTACATCATAAAGAGATAACTGAAATCAAAGAAGAGATATAAGGACCATACAAGGAAAGAGAAAAGGTGAGAGGACACTTCACCACAACTCCAGTGTTTTCCTTAACTACTCACCAAACTTATTTCACGAGCAGAAGATTTCTTTTTTAAGGAAGAATACAAGAATCAACCCAGAAACACCTCTGTCATCCAACTAAGGATAACTGAACACAAGTAGCAAGGACAGAAGCAAACATTTAGATTTCAATTAAAGGGTAAAGCTAGGATGGCAAATGAAGCTGTATTGCAATTGATTTAAAATGTGTTTCTCTCAAATAGTAAGCCATGCTGGCTTGTGAAAAGCTTACTCTCTTCCCATAGCTCCTAAGATGGAAGCTCCCTCAATAGCTCAAATCTAAAGGAACGTTGTTAGTTGTATCCTGTGCTGTTAAAAGAGGAGAAACAACTGCTCCAGAGTATTGCCAATGGAGCTGGCAGCACTTTTCCTGTAGAAGAAAAGACTTAAATCCTAAGATTTAAAATACTTGTATGTTTGCTTATAATAATCCTTTCACCCTGAAGGAGTCAAAAACTTATCAGAGGAGACATGTGCAAAGAAATAAAGATTTCCATGCCTTTGATAAGAATTTTTCTGTGGTAGTTCTAAATCTGCATATGCCCTATGTGAGTGTTCTGCTAAAGGTGCTGTCTCAATATAACCATTTTAGCCCCGTCCTTCTGCTTAGCATGCAAATACTAGGGTGTTATCACTGTACCACTACCATCAACATTTTTTGAAAGGACCCTATTTCCATGAAAAAAAATCCCCATTATGCTCTTAAAGTGGTTGAAAAAAATGACGTTTTAATATCAGAGAATATACAGTATCATTATCACACTCAAACAGCCAAGTCGCTTCTTTAATATTCCAGAAAATTATATTCCCCCATTATACATGAGGTCAAGCCTGAAACATCAGTTAGAGGGGGCAAGATGCATGCACTTCATTTGGCTGAGTGGATCATTCTAAATAACAGCAGAGCTAAGAACAGCATTTGTTGGCACCACACACTACAGCAAGGCCACACAGCTCAGAAATGTTGCTGAGCTATTACATACACTTTTATTCTATTCTATTGTTCTCTTATTGTATACAATTTTATTGTCTTGGCAGAATCCACAGACCACAGAGCTCCACTGTCTTTGTTCAGCTCTACATACTGCTATACAGCAGGACATACCTCAGTTAGTAGATGCAGATACCTTAGATAGTAGATGTTTCATCACTTATACTCTGCTTCACCAACCTGTGAATGTATCATCCTTGTGGTAATGCTATCTTGTTTTTTACATCTTGAAACATTCAAGACATAAATTGACAAGAGATTGTTGTGGTAGAAATGGATAAACCATTGCAAAATTACATTTATGCCAAATATCATATACTTGCCAAATTACTTTTGCTTGTTTTAGAAAACAATGCAGGAAATCACCTCAGGGGAAAATGGAAGACAGCTTACACAGAGGTCATAGAGAAATATAGTCTTCATCTAATTCAATTAACTGCTTTCAGTTAGATCCCAAATGGTACAGGCAAACATTTGTTCTATTTCTGGAATATTCTAAGAAATGAATCATTCTGCTTTCCCACTACACAAAGGCACGGCAAAATATCACACACTCGATTATTTTATTGTTCAGAATTTGAAAAATCTCAAGACAGACGTCTTTATGATTTACAAGTGACATCTCATAATTTAGGAAACCATCTGAAGGCTTCAAATATTGTAAAATTCTACGAAGAGCATTATAAAAAGTAGCAAAGTTAATAGCTAAAACAATGAAAAATGGTTTTGAAAGCAAACAGACACACCAAATCCACCAAGCTGGAACTCTGAATTGCAGCTCTTTGAGATTTATACGCTATCGTAAATGGCAAGACAGTAAAATCATACAGAAAAGTACTTCTGCATTTGGACTCTCATACTGGCTTCAAACCCTATGAGATATTCAAAGGCAAAGTTCCAATTGATCAATATGTTAGTATTTAATGTGCAGTAAGTGCTACTGAGGAAAAATCAAGGGAAACATTGCCTGTTAGCAGAGTCTGCTGGCAGGAAGGAGTGCATGGAGTTGTGGATCCCCCCATGTGGTAAGACAGCAGCCAGAAATCTGATTCAGAATTAACAAAAGGAAACAGAGGACGATGCTCAGTGTGAAAACAAATGTGCATAAAGCCAGGCAGATTTCATTACTGAAGATTTTAATTTTGATTAAATGCTTCCTTTTATATCGGGTCACATTCATTGTTTTCTACCCTGCGTTTTCATTAATACTTTAATACACAGGGAACATTAAGTTACATAACTTCAGCGTTGCAGCTCAAGATAGCATCTTTAATAACAGCTACAAAAGAGATGCTAGTATCCACCAGTGTCCAACTTTGGGATGCTTTGAGGCACAGTGGGCTGGCAGGGCTTTGTGACACGCAGGACAACACATCAGCACTGACCCCCACAGCAAAAGGCAAATGGACCACTGGAAGGTGAGCTCAGACTGTTTGAAATGGGAACTTATAAATGCATCCAAGGCAAAGCAAACTAACACAATGGAAATGGTTGTGAAAGGAAAAAAGTACCAAGGTGGTGAGTACTTATGGGGGAGATACTGCATTTCCCCTTCTTTCACAGCATGGGAAAAACTGCAGCACAATGCAACTCCTCAAAAACTTCCCAGGAAACTTCAGTGATAACATGAAGTTTTAGTAATTTGACAGTTATCTTTTTTTCCCCTTACTTTTGGTGTTTCTACCTAAAAATGATGAAATTTAAGTGTGGACACAAGTCAACAGATCACACTTTTTCTTGATTCCATATGAGCACGGGTACCCTTAGGAGACATACCTACACTAAATAAACTCAAGCTGAGCAGCCCCTCCAGGTCAATTTTCTAGATTTTCACTCAGAATAGTTAAAAAGTGAAAAAGCAAATGTGGCATTGTCTGAGACCAGGATCCTTTCATTTCTCCATGAGCTCTGAATCAATTTTCAAGTCAGTTCAGTGGGCTGGTTCTTTTCTCTATGTTTAGGCACAACAAATAAGCTTGAAAACATTATGAGACTTGGTCTAGACTATCAGTAGATGCCGAAATATGAATGTCTAATCTTTTCAGGACAGTTTCAAAAAAGTAAATTCATTGCTATTAATTTTGGCAAACAGGATACTTAGAAACTGAACTTGCAAGATAAAAGTACTGGTGTATTCTAATAATTCACTCAGAAACAACAGATTTAAGGGGTGTGGGGGTGGGGAAGAAACCCCCCAACATATCTGGGTCGCCAAAATCCTTACACTTGTTTTTCTGATATTGATATACAATGATATACAATGATGTACATTGATATACAATGTGACAGCATATTTTTGTTGTTACAGGGCTTTCTAGTAAATGGAAACTCCAGTGGGTGATGGATGAAATTAGACCAGAAGATGCACACCAGGTTCCAACAGACCCAACTGGAGTTCTCCTGAAATGTCCACAGTGTGGAGATTTCAATAAATACACGTCTTTTGGGTTGCACTCCTTTGAAACTACTTTCTGCACACACAGAGAACATACAGTAGAACTAACAACAATTGACATCATAAAAATTCCTTAATAACATCCACTGTAACAATCTCAGAAATGTCAGGTGATTTTAAGTTCACATTACAGTGTATTTATTGCTTAGACTTTGGGTGGTGATTACAAAACCACTGTGAGCAAGAGGATTGAACAGGCAATGTAAGCCTTATCGTGCCAGAAAAAAAGAAAACACAAACCAGCAAATAAGAACCTTCACCATATAAAGTCACCATGTTCATTTATATATGAGAATCTAAAGCAAAAAGAGATTCTGTCTTTGCTGGAAAAAGTGCTTTGCTGCTGTTTGTGTGCTTGAATGCAATTGATTGTCACCTTTCAGTAGATTACCACAAGTCATTACTCAAAAACTTTTGTGAACCTTTAGACTGGGGCACTACAGTTACTTCAGCCAGAAAATGCTTTTGAATAGTAGACACTCCTAGTGTTTATACAAACTGTAAGGTGCATGAAGTACTTGGTCTTTACTATACTTCTTGTTGGCTTTACAGCAATGAGATACATGATTCAGAAGTGAAATACTTGGAGTATTATGTAGTACCAAATCTACAATATTTGTGCATTACTGCTACCTGTTAAAACCTATTTGTACATTTTGGATTTTTGAGGGAGGAAGAAGAATATCTGTTGTGTCCTTACTAAAGCCACATAAAGAGTTTTACATAACCCAAAAATCCACTGAATTGATCGACCTAGTCTAAAATGGGAACTCTTAAGAGTGTAACATTTAGCAGGGGAAATAAAGGGAGTTATACAGACTTTGTAAGAGTTACACTGGCTACCAGAAGTAAGAAGTGTCACTAGGATTTATTCCCATTATTGTGTCAAACTTCTCTTATCACTATATCTGTACACATAATGCCTGGGTAGCCTTTGCTATTCTAACATGCAAAACTGTATGACAGACAAAACTATCTAATCCCTCAGAGGAAAACAATTTAAAGAGGAAAGGGGTAATTCTATATATATTTATGTAAAAAAACCCAGTAACAAATACCTCACTAAACTCTGCCAAGGTTCATGGAAACAACTGGGATTTGTATATACATCATTTGGATATGGGCCATTATTAAACTATCTAGAGAGTTAATCAACAGAGGACAGTCTCAGCAAAACAAGACTGATGCTACATAATCAGAAACACCAGAGCTGTAAACAATGGGAATGCACTTTATTCCCAAACAGTATAAATAATTTAAGACTTCCAGAACTGAATAATCTACATACCATTTGAAGCACACAGAACCACCAATTCAGACAGAATAATGAAAGGTAAGGGAAAAACAGATGGATAATTAAAAAGATACTTATCAAGTGGGAATAGTCTCAGCTTTGCACTGCTGGTAACAAGAAATAAATATCAAGAAAATCCTATTACAGGCATGTATATTTCATATGATTTTTTTTTCCAGAAGGGATTGTTGTGTTTTTTTGTTTTTTTTTTATTTTCCTACATTCTGATTGGACAGTGAACCTGCTGTATCCATCAACATCTATTTGATTAACTCTTCATCTCTTTGAAGCATCATTGTTTCATTGTTTTATAGGGCCCTGTTTGCAGAGACGGAAACAATCTCATTTGCCCATATTTGAGATGAGTATTCTCCCTTTAAGCCCCCACTGGCCTAGAAGTCAGCACCCTTTCATCCCCAGATGAAGTCTCCACAGCATACTTCAAAGGAAAAAGATACTTATGGTGTCTTAACCATTCCTTTGAAACTGAACCTGTGGATCCAATATCATCTAGCAAGGCTAATTGCATAGTATGCAAGGGAATTACTATTATTTCAATATAACCCACCATAGAGAAATGATGAAAGCTGAGGCACTGTTGTAACAGGCTTTACATAAAGACAGCAGCACAAACACGCTATCAAAGGCAAGTATCTTGCATAAGTACAACAGGAAAATGTCACAAATTATCTGCATAATCTGAAAAACTACATTCAAATATCAGCCACCTTACCCTGCAAAGCTTTGGGAAGAGAGAAGATATAGTGAAAAAAACAAAAGAGAAAGAGAGAGGGTATGTGAATCCATGGTTAGCTGTTACCATAGTTCTTTCATCTTATTAACTTGCTGTACTCAGTATTTTATGTTCTAATCTCCTTACCCTCTGTGAGTTTTACACTTTCCTATAAGGCAGATCTAAATTAACTCAAAAGCTGATTTAAAGTAAAGTAGAAAAACATGAAAATGCAACTGGGAACTAATATGAACATTTCATCTTTTAAAAAGAGAAAACAAAACACATTACTCATGCAGGAAACAACAGCATTAAAAAGAGTAGCATGTGTACAAGTAGAAGTATGACCTAAAGAGTTTGGAAAACTTACTACATTAAACAGCTTCTACTGTAAGAATGCAAAGGAAAGGTAACTAACTTAGAGACAACTATAATTTTTAAATTAAAATAACAGTAATCTCCTGTGCATCATCATGAAAATTTGCATATTCCATGAGTTCCATTAAGGCAAAAATAAAGCAGAAATATTGAAATCTGAGTTAGAAAAGTGCTTAAGGATCTCCCAGTGTTTCTGGAGCAATCATAAGTTTAGACACGCTTAAAAGTTTCCTTCAATCAGAAAGAGATCAGTCAGTTCTCCCTCTAAATGCCAAAAGCAGGGAAAAGGTCTTGAATCTGGTAAAAGTGCATGAACAGTGTTCAGGTAAAACCTAAACCAAGCCAAAAGCCCACCAAAAGCAAAATACAAAATTAAAAAAAAACCTGAAAAACGTTGATTAACACTAACAATCATATTTTTTACAGAATGGGAGCTGCCTTTTTTATTACTTCCTTACTAAAGAGTGGAGGGGTGCAATTACATGACCTACATTCAGCACTGCTCTGTTTTACCTATGATTTTACACCAGGGACCATCTGAGTCAGAATGAAGCCGTTGAGCCCAAATTCTCCACAGCCTAGAATGCAATAAGAGGATCCAGCCCCACAAGAGGTACCAGAGATTGGAAACAGCTTTGTCCATTTATGAAAAACATCATACGGTATTTATTTTTGTTTTTACATTTACCATCTGAGGTTGGAAAATAGTACATGAATATTTTTAACACACACACATTTATGTAGTCCCCCACTGCCCACATATTCTATGAAAACACCTTTTGTTTCTCACATTCCCAAATAAATGTGGAGTACTAACGTGTGTATGTGTTGTTTATCACTAAATAAAATGCATTTAGAATTTAAACATGTTTACTTTAGGCAATGTGATCAGTCAATAACAATCAGTCCTGTTTTTAAAGGCAGCCAAATTCTGCAGAAATGAGCTGGATGTTACTTGGTTACTTCAATTATTTTTCCACATGAGATCTATTAGTAGCACCTACACTCAGCAAGCACTGAAACAATTGTCCAGTATTTTTAAAGACATTTGATGTCAGATATAAAAGTTTCAGAGGAAACAGCTATGAAAAAGAACAGAAAATAAGGTTACTTTTAATTGTACACAGAAATTAATATCTAGCACAGAATAACACATTACTGATGCACTAATTAAAATATTGTATTCTGAAAGATAAATATATTAGCAAGCCAGAAGGACCTGGCCTTATTTTATTATACTTTAATAGAGAGGAAATAGAGTTAAACAGATGGCACTCAGTATTTCTCAATGAATTCGGCATCTGTGAGTACATGTTGCATAAATGCCAATTAAAATGTGTCCGAGTAAATTTAATTCCCTTGCTGATAGAATGCAAGCCAACCTAGCTGGCTAAAGATCAAGGTTAACCTTAATCGTCTGCTCAACTTGTAGCAAGTTGCTCTCAAATTGTGCAGAAATTCCCAGTGAAATAATAAAACAGCATTCCTATTGACTTGTATTCATTTACATTCATAATTCTCTTCTCAAGTGTTGGGCCAAAGCACAAAGGGGGAAAAAAATATGGTACTGTGTAAATCGTTCGACAAATCTAAACGGAAGAAATATTTCTTTGATTTGAAAAGCTTCTGCAGAAACGTTCAGCACAACTTCTCCTTTGGGTAATTTTATGAAGTAATTATTTTAGAAGTTAAAACCTGATAATTTTTATGAGCCACACAAGACACTTTTTAATTTCCTCTACTCTATTACTGACAAACTAACCACTATCTTATATTAGGTTGCCATCTAAATTTTTCATAGAATGCAAAGTGAATTTTGATTATTATATGATCAAATATAAATTAAAAAAAAATCACTGTATTGAACAGCTAAAGCAATATCAATATGTAATCCTACAGCAGTTCTAATTTAATTTGGCATTTTACTGTCTTGTAATAAGGCATAGAGGGACTAAAGAAACACCTTCGGTATAAAAAAAAACTCCACCAAACACCAACCAAAGGCAAAATTGTGAAAACTTTGAGATTTTGCCCCATATTTCTAGAATTACAAAGCACAGTCTAGTGGGTTTGTACCTAGGAAAACCAAATATCCACCCCCATGAGAAAAGAGAAGGCATTTTTGTGATGTGCTAAGCCATCCTTAAAAATTTGTTATCATTGACTAAACCGGGGCAAATTTACACCAAGCAAAGCTTGGATCTTTTGCAGAGCTAATCAATTAAGTCCCTTTATACATAATCCATGTGTGCAGTCTTTTCCCATACCAATTATTTCATGCTGGCAGCGTTTTGTTGAGGGAAAAGCCAGTCAGAAACTATAAAACATACAGCCCCACAGCAAATGAAATTAAATGCCAGAAGTGCAAATTACTATCTAGGAAATGAAATCTGAACTATTCATGCATGTATACATACTAACAATAAATTAAATTATGGCAGTCAGGGAAAAGACCTAAATGTCATTAGAAAGAGTGCAATGGAAACAGTGATGCCACAATGAGAAAATATAAAATAAAAGCTTTTCTTGCAAGTGGGAAAACAAAAGGTTTACCACTGCTCTCTACAATAGCAGGAATAAAATGACTCAGCAAGACCTCAATGCATTTTTAGATTACAGAAACTGTACTGAATTTTGAACAGTTCACTAATTCAGCAAAATCCACTTCTTGGGCAGTTCTGCAAGACTAGCTGGGGAAGACATTGTGTCTTTTATAAGAGGTCATTGCTCAACAGAATGCACACAAGAAGCCTCATTTTCAGACCTATTAATCAGTGAACTATTGAAGCTCTGGCTGAGGAGCACCTTGGAAAATCAGGTCCCTAAGCATTTTAATAACCACAGGCAGTGGTACTAGAGAAGAAAGGAAATAAAAATGAAAACACCCAACACAAAGCCAGGGTCAAGAACAAACATGCTCCTAAATTAAATTAAGAATTGGTTAATGTCAGCAGAATTTTCAAATGTGAATTTAAATAAGTAGGGATGGTGCACTACCCTTGACTGCCTTGTCACTTGTAGTCCTGTATTGCAATAGAAACCACAGAAGGAGCAGTAAAATATTAAAATCTTAAGGTGGTCAGAGTTATTCTGTAGTACAACATGACTGGCTATATAATGTACTGGGGAACGACTCACATGGGCCAAAGACAAGAAAACTTCTCATTCAAAATATCACTCTTAGGAAAGACAATTTCTGAGCACAGCCAGCATTCAGCACAGAGGAAGGCTGATGGAAAGAAAGACAAATGGACAGGACAGCTCGAGGCTGAGCAAACTCACAATGGTGCCCACTTCAAGCCCTTCCTGGTCTCCACCTTCTGGGAGGAGCATTTTTGCTTGACTTACCTGAAAAGAGGATTTGTGGGGAAGCACAAATTCCAAGGGACAGATGAGCAACCCCCAAAGATCAGATTTGTTTTAATCTCCTGCCGGAGTGCTCCAGCAAAAAGGCAGAAGAGGCCTGTGTGCAGTGTCCTTCCAAATATTTAAATATATTTGTACTACTTTGGCTGTGCAGTTATTACTCCTGATTGAACCTGTGCTCAATTCCTGCACCTAAGTTTCCAACCCTTTTCAGAGGCTTCACATCCTTGCACTTAAAAGTTTCACCAAAGTGAGGATGGGTCCATTCCCCCAATCAGTTGATAACAGCTGAATAAAATGTCACATCACAGCAAACTGCAAGACTTTTGAGAGTGGATTCTGAGCTTTGGATGGCAGAAGCATCTCCAGAATCGCAAACAAGATTTGCTACTGATGATTCAGACATTTTTCACAGGAAAATTTCCTCTTGGAAAATAAAAGGCAGAGCATCTAACAGGATGGACCAGGCCCTACCAAGGAATAATCCTCACAATGACTGTAATAATACTTGGATTAGATTCTTTACTCCAGCTTGCAATGTGCAAAATAATATGATTCAACAATTGCTGTAATTCTTTGCAGTTGCACGAAGAATAAGCACTTAAAGATTCAACTGAGCAGCTTTCATTGTCTTCTACAGTAACTATTGCTTTATTTATTCAGAAGAAGTGACCTTCTAGTAACCTTGTACAGGGGCTAGAAATGAATGGAAATTTGACCTCACTTTAAGACTTCCATAAAAAGAATTATACTACAATGATTTTGCATCTTTATATCAGCATGTCAGATAAATATTTTATTTAGTTGCTAACTGGATACAACTCACAATGCTGAATACATTTTTAAAACATATTGCTAAATGAAGCACAAATTCAACTAATTTTCAAATACTTAAATATATTTGACATTTAAGAAATATTGGACATCTTTTCCTTAGTGCAAATGCATTATGCACTTAAGAAGTTTTAGCTGCCATTAGGAAGCAGTACCTATGAATAACACATCTTTTTCTGATGTCTTTTTATGTACACAAAAACATCAATTTGTACCTAGCTTAAAAGAAATCTAAATTACAGGTAAGCCATCTAATGTGTCCCTTACTACCTTTTGGCAAGATTAGTGTAATCTGAGTTTTTCCACTAAATTACCCAGATCAACAGAAACCCTGCACAATTATATCCTGCTCTCTAAAACAGCACATGATCTTTCCTCATGTGGGTAATTGCCAGGGTGGAAAATTGCAGTGAGGATGATTGTACAGATGTTCTTTTTCAGTTGACCAAACAAAATGAAAGAAAACAAGGAATTCTTGTTTCCTAATGAGTTCTATTTAAAATCCAATGGTTTATACACATTTGCACACACATAAACAAATATAACAGGAATTTTCAACAGATTTTTCTAACAGAAGATTGCCTTCTTCTGTTAATTGTACACAAAAAGAACAAATGTTCAATGTTTGCAACCTGCAAGAATGCAGACTAGGATACTTCTTAAGTTAAAGTTCCTGAAGGGGATTTCAAAGCAGGACAGTTACCCTGGAGCCAGGATTTTTCACTTGTGTGCATGGACAAGCAACAAGCAATCTTGGCACTGAGAGGATGAAAAAAAGGTTTGCCTGCACCTATTATGACTGCTGCATTTACTGATCCCCATGGCTGAAAGCAGCAATTGGGGGGATGAAGGAAGGTCACTGTGAGTGATGTCCTCTCTATTCCCCAGAGGCTGCTGCAGAGCCCTGCTCACAGAAGGGACAGCTCATGAAATCTGCTTCCCAGATTCCACAGCCCTCCTCCTGTCCTGCTCTTCTCTCCCCACAGGTAATCCTCATCTCCATGCCTGTGGGAGCTGTTCTCCATTGGATGCTTCTTCAGTGAGATTTTAACAAATTCTGGGCTTTTCTTTTTCTTTTTTTCCCCTTACCATTAACTATTTTAAATTGTACCCAACACTCATCATTAACACTGCTGTTAGAGTTGAGGATTTTTTAACATTTAGGTTATTTCCAGAACTGCCCTGCTTAGTCTCAAACACAAAGCAAGCAAACAAACAAGGCCTGGCAATTACTATGCACTGGCTTGTATCAGCACCAGTCTTCAATTATGGCAATACAGAGTGATGGAGATTGTTCTAAATTCAGGGACACCCAACAATTAAAAAAATAAAAAAAAAGACATGGAACCAGGCAATGGCGATAGAGAGATTAGAAGAGCACCTGTTTGAAGCCAGAACTCCGCAGAATTCCTTCATGTAAACAACATTATTTTGCAATATTACATGCACTGTTATGTATGCATATCCTGTATAATCTCCAACCAGGAACAGGGATGGAACTGTTCTTCCTATCAACCTCAAGAATGTGCTTTATTTACTCTCAGTTGGACTAAAGTAATTGAAACCATCTGACAAGTGTTTTAACAGAAACAAATAAATAATTACTGAGAGTAACAGATGGAAAGTGTAAATACACTATTTTTAAGGACTTTCTAGTGTTACCTGTGGGTAGGAGGGCCATTTCCCATTTGTTTCCTCTACAGAGGACATGGCCAAAATTACAGGCTGGGCTCACCCTCATTTCACAGTTCAGCTTTATGGGCAACTGAGACAAAAATACAGCATATTTTGGGCTACATTTGTCTCAAAATCAGTCTGTTCAAGATTCCATCACACAGGGCAGGTTGCTGAGATGCTGATCATCCCTCAAAAGAGCAAGTGACAGACAGCCAGAAAACTAGCTACAAATTTAATTTCTATGCAAAAGCCTAACACCCACAGACTTAGTTGGTGATTACAGGATCTATCATCCTCTTTCAAATATTTCCTGCAAGAAAAAGGAAGAGAGAAGGACAACGTAGAAAGCAACTTATTCACTGCCTCATAATGAAACAAAGTAATTTGGATTATCTTTCCCTCTTCCCCAACCCAAAGCTCAGTTTTTGGTGCAGGATTTTAGCTGTTTTTAGGATTTCAGGATTTTTTGTCTGGTTCAGCTAAGCACTGAACAACATATTTCTCTTTGCCTCTCCCTGGCTTGAATCGCTGACTAACTTCAACAAATATATGTTTAAATTTCAAGACAATAATAATAATAATAATAATAATAATTAAACTGCCTCCCATACAACCCTGAGAAGGAATATAATAATAATAATAATAATTAAACTGCCTCCCATACAGCCCTGAGAAGGAAAGAGCATTAGCACTGACAATCACAATATATGTGTTGGTGGCACACACAGGTTACCTCTCACACCCAAGAGTTTAGCAATTAAGTTTATTTCTCCTTGTGATTCATGGAGAAAAGTTTAATGCTGTCTTTCTGAACAATGTCTCAAACACTAAGCATTTAGTTTCTGCAAGTAATAAAATTGGCAGCTCCATCCTATGCTTATTTGTGAGTTGTGTTCTCCACAAAATGTCTGACATCTGACCAAAGTAATTTAGTTTGCAGCAGATTTAGGCTTCAAGCTGCTTTAAATATTTGGTGTTGAAAATCATCTTGTTTTACAGTGATAGTGTCAAAATTCTTTCCCTTACCAAACATGTCAGCATTTAATTTACTAAGTAGTACTTATAGCTTACAATAAAACTATCACATTTTTGATGCCATGTTCACAGAAACAGCTGGATGTGCACACTACAGAATTTACCAGTATTCACATGAAGCTCCATGACACAAAGATGGACTAAAGTTTTGGCTCTTCCAAGAAAAGTAAAGTTTAACCAAGAAGTACATAATTATCTGTACCAAAATGAGAAGATTCAGGTTAATTTACTGATGTTTTATGGTTTTGTCTAAAAAGAATGTAAAAATTCAGCAGTGTTAGAAAGGGATCATGTGGGATTATTGTCCAGGCCTGAAATCTGTGACACCACATAACCCAGCACCTGAAGTGACAAAATCACTCACCAGCATTTACAAATCTGGGAACAGAACCACACTGATTGACTGTACTGTGCAAACCTGCCTTTATTTTCTCTAGTCCCAGGTTCCTGGCTGAAAAAAAACACATGGCTTCCCACAAACCCAAAGGTCACCAAACATTAGAAACATGAGGGCTGTATGAAAACCTCAATTAGATGTAGAGCATGACCTAGATCTCGACGTAAATACTGAAACGTAGATAAATACTGAGAGGATTTAGACCACTGAGCCCTTCAGAAACTAAAATGGGTTTATGTTAATGAAAATCCTTCCATCCTCTTCATACTGCCACAAGTCTACACACATATGTTAAGAAATTTAACTTATTCATAGCTTTCTGCTCTTAGTGCCCTATGTTTGCACAGACACATCTTCCTTGACCACATTATTAATATGTTAACCTGACAAAATATTAACAAGACATTTCCACTACATTTTTATACCCACATTAAATTCTGAAATAAAAGTCTGCAAACCAACCATTAAATAGATATAAATCCCACTGAAATTGTACAACTAAGATTTTTCTTTGGCCTGTTTATAACATGAAAAGCATTTATTCTGATATGGATCCAATAATTTCCATTCACCTACTGTAATGGGAGCATGAGGCTAATAAAAGATGCAGATTTAAATAAGAAGCACCATAATTGGAACCTCATCGTTACATTTTCTCTCATACTATCAAATCCTGCAGAGAAAATGTCTGTCAGATTCCTTGGGCAAAATATATGATGACTTCACATTACTGACTTTTATTGGATAATGAGGCTCCTGCCATTCTTGGGTCTAGGCAATCATTTTATACATGCTCAAATTAAATTCCCATTCTTTAACAAGCTCCTTGAAGCCCTGTTGACATTAGGTGTACTCTAATTACTGCTGGACTTTAAAGTTTTAAGTAATCATGTTAACCTGAATTCAAGTCAGATTGTTAAAGTTCAGGAACAACTACAAGAGATGACAGGAAGAAAGGGGACTGCAGTTCAAAATATTCACAGAGATGTACTACACTCAAGCAGTATACTCTTCCACAGGTTTCTATGCTTTGAAATTGTCTAAATAGTAATAATTTTTAGTAACAAGACAAAGATTTTAAATCGTCTCAGAATCTGCACCTTCTGAAGAAATATTTTTATTGCCTCTGATCCCTTTGTCATAGACAAAATCCCAGAATGAAGAATCAAAAGTTCCACATGCTTAAAAATCACATATTTATATATAAATATATAAACAAATATGCACATCTTCACTACTTGTTTGTCAGCAGTCCTAAAAAATCAGGAGAGCCACTGAAAGTCCTGGCACCTCCCAAGATCCCAACCGGGGCTGTGTGTCCCAATTTCAGACGAGGCCTTGGGGTTGTAACAACGGCTCAAGGACCAACACTAGCATCTGATTTCTAAGCAAACCTCCTTGCAAGCATATTGGGGGATTTTTTTTTTTCCTGGTGGTTTGCTGCTGATTTTATAAAAATCATTTTAAAAGCCTCATTCGCAGGCTATCTCCCATGTAATTTACCTGAGAGCATTTTTCAGGTAAGTCCTGCTGCTCCTGTAGTTATGGCTGTGATTCTCTAACAGTGCTGCCAACTAACTGGTTGCAAGACTTTGGAAATAAGTTTTTTATTTAAGGAAAGGCATGGGGAAGAAAAGAAGAACTGCTAAAGTAATGCCAATCACCAAACTTATGCCAATAAAGCAAATTCAAAATTGAAGATGAAATGCAATTCCTTGTTCACTGCATTGAATTATTATCTACAATTGTATAATTGGGTACACTCATAGATACAAAAGCATTGTATAAAACCACCTCCACAAAAAAGACAACTGTTTGTTTACAACTGTTGGGTTTGCTTCCTTTGGTGGAACAGGTTAGCCTGTTACGATTTTGAAGTGGTTAAAAACTGTTTCTTTAAACAAACTTGTAGCCCAAGGACAAATACATTCTTATGTGTAGTGAGTGCAATGTGTTTCTAACAAAACCAATAAACTTTCCTGCTAAAGTGCTTTACCACCACTGACAGATGATTCCTATATTGTATGAATTAGTTTGTTTAACTTATTCTAGCACATATTCTTATTTAAAAGATTGGATTTTTAAAAACTCCAGCTCTGCTTTGTATTTATTTTTGTGGTTATAATGGAATGATCAAATAATTTTCTGAACTAAAATTAAGCTTACACCTAGATAAAATGAATGAATCTTGAGTTTGTAACAGCAGAATCTCCACAGAAAGAGAGCCCAACCAGTAATTTATAAAACTTAACTCCATTTCAGTGACACTAAAATAACAGAAGGATTTATGAATAGTTTCTCTCCTTGCTACACCCAGATTACTGTGGCATCTGAGTAAGGCTGAAGACTTAAGAGTATTTCACCTAAACTAATAAAGCTATTTACTGAATCTGAACCAAGTGCTGAAGTTTACTTCTAATGAGTGTTGACTGATCTTGGCTAAGAAAGTGAATTATAATACACATAGCTGAGCCAGACAAGTCATCACTAGTCAGTAAGTCCCCTGGGACAGAATGAAGAAAAATTGTTTCTCAGCTTATTTTTTTTCTGCAGGATCACCACAAACGCTCATGTTGATAGCAGCACTATCTTGACATCCTTTCAGAGCTGTTCTTAGCACTGGGAATATCTTGCCCTGCTGAGAACTTTTTTTACAAGTCAAAAAATGAAGCCATTTTAACAGTTCATTTTGTTTTTTATCTATCCAAACACTTACAAGGCACTCATCACCCCCGTGTTTGCAAGCCTGAGATGCGAGAGTTGTCACACAAAGGATTACTGTGCAAATCCCTCAGGGCCTGGAGCTCTCCATGTCAAACTGGTTCCCAGTTCTGGGTGGCAAAGGGTTGGTGCTGGGTTGGTGCTCTGAGAATCCAGATGGTTTGACTTGACTTTTCCTGAACAGCTCAAGCCACATCTCTCTGCCTCACTCTCCAAACAGAACAGAAGAAGCAATTTCTCTCAAAACCTAAGTCTAGAAAGCCTAAATAAAAACGCTGTCTCCATGAGCATCCTCAATAAAAACAAACTAAATATCCCTAAAAGGTTCAAGGTGTTATTGTATCTAATTGCTTCTACCAAAAAGCAACACTGTAAGGATTTTATCAATGTCACCAGCACTGTCACTCTCATGAAATGAAAACAGGAAAAAAAGTCCAAACTTAACAAATATAAAGTACCGTGCAGTTGAAAGTTTTGCTGCTTTCACTCAGTTAAAGTTCATAAAGCTCACAAAGAACAGCAAGGCAGAGGGACAACGCTCTGAAGTTGTAACTTGATTTACAGTTTCGTGTGTGCTTACATTTGCGCTGCTTTAATTTGGTTTTGGTAAATTTTACAGCCACTCTTACCCACTTTCTCCATAGTTTAGGTGCCTTTAAAATAAAGACAACTCATGCAATGTGTTATAGAGAACTGCTGCTAAAGCCAGATAAATCAGGCCTTCTATAAAACTTTTTAGGTGTGAAATTAGAAAGAAAACAAGGCAAACTCTTTTGAAACAGTATTTAAAGGTTCAGTCTCATATTTCATTTATGTAAGTTGCAAGCTCCAATGACACTCAGCTAAAAACAAAAACAAAAACAAAACACAACAGCATCAAAACACAAAAAAAACCAAAAAACCACCCCCCAAAACAAAAAAAAACCTACACCAAACTATAGCAAAAAAACCCCAGAAGCCCTCAAACCCATACCCTCTATTTGGCAATGACAGGTATTAGAGGCAGATGATTTGGAATACAACACTGCTGGGACCACATTATTCTACTGACCAGATCACCACACAGGATAGTTGGAACTCCTGAAAGGCTATTTCAGAGATATCAAAAACATTCACAGCCTAATACTATGATGATAATAACAGTAATAAAAATAGTATCTCCCTTAAAGTGCATTTGCTAAGCCTCTCTGTGCAAAGCACACAGCTCTTTTGTTCGCTGAAGATTTTCAGTTGAGCCATGTATTTTCTTCAATACCCAAAAAAGTAAGCAAGTATCACCTTCCATGATTTTTTTAATACATTGTGTGATGGCCCTGCTTATTTCTAACTGTACTTATACCTCTCTATTTCCCAGATTAAGATCCAAGACCAAAACAATTTGTGTAAAAATAAAAAAGCCCCTCAAAGCTGGTGAAGCATTGGAGGAGGTAATTAGTGTGCCCTTTGCATACAAGCTTCAGAGAACCTGGAAAAAGTAGAAGGAATTGGGTTTTCCTCTAATTGAAAGCTAGTATCCAGATAAACTTGCATACATCTAACCTTTGTTCTCTTACTACAAAGCTGCTCAATTACACGTGGAAAATGGGGCACAATAAAAGCTATGGCATCTATTCACACCACAGGAATCCATTTTAATTATTCCCACTAGCAGATATTAAGTATTTCCTAATGCAAATACTGGACTCTCAGAATGCTGACATCAAGGAGCTGCACTTCACAGGGATGAAGTATAAAAAGGTTGTATTTTACACTCAGTTTAAGCAAAGCATTTTCTGATGATTCTGCTGTGGAATTGAAAGGCACGGTTTTCAATAAGCTAAGCTAATACGAAATACTAGATATGCATATCAGATTACAGCAAAATATAGCTATTTCTTTAAACAGCCCAGGAACATTACACAATACACTCTGCATTCATTCCTTCATGGATCTGCCATTGAGATACAAGGACCTTTCTGCAGACCTCATGCATTTGAGTGCTTTAAAGATCGTTTTATACAAGAGAGTAAATTGGTCAGCTAATGGTTTCATCGACAAGTCAAAAGATCTTTATGGCATAAAATTCAGAACTGAAGATTCAAGCTAAGTCAAATTCTTATCTTTAAAGTCCCTTCTGACACAAACCATTCTATGACTTTGATTTATGGCAAACACTGAATGAAACCTCTGAGTTTCATCCCTGCTGCCTGTCTGACTTTGCCCATGGGCACCTCCATGTCCCCTCTCATCAGCTGCTCTCACAAGCTTCCTTTTCCTCTCTCAAGTTATCTCCAGTGTCTTCTCAGGTGAGGAAAAAAAAGAAGTCTCCAACCAGTGACTAGAGGACGGTAACCTCAAGTACTGCAGAAATACACATTTATATTATATATATAAATATTATATATTTAAAATAAATATATAAAAATAAATAGGAGGGGAAGAAGGTCCTGAATTGACAGACTGCCATAGAAAGAGTCCCTCAAATCTTCTCAGAGTCTGTGGATTCTATGTGAAGTCCCCTGAGGCAGTGACTGAGTGCCAAAGCATACATCTGTCATGAGCAAAAGTTTTTATTCCAGTGACAGAATTGGAAATAGATTTTAGGAAAGTATCTGCATATTTTCATTAAAATCATCTACCATATGATCCTTCCTGGGAGAAGAAAATATCATGATTTGGCTATATTAAAAAAAAGTCACAAAGTTTAATTTCAGAGGAAGATTGGGGTTTACACAGTCCTCCACTCTGTGCTAGCAATCCAAACATTCTCACTTATACCAGAAATGGTTTGGTTGCAGATCACACTTATATAAAGTAAATTGATTCTCAGTGTCTGTGGTGAATGAAATGCATACATATGCATATGTAAATTATATATATGCATATGTATTTCTTCATCCAAAATCCTAGAGCTAATGTTGCTCTTTTTTGAGCACTCTGTTCAAAGGTACACTTAAAACAAAGAAACCTATTAAATACTACATTTTAAACTTGATATATAATTTGAAAAGATGTTGGATAAATGAAATGTTTTAGACAAATGTGGCAGATTCACCAGTTTAACTTCTGTGCAGAGACATATACACATCTTAGCCATACATACAGCCCAAAATTACTACCATGTGCCAAATAAACTTTTACAGATGTTCAGCAGCAGAGTTCAAAGAAACTGCATTGTGTCTTCCTTGATATATACCAGCCAAATATATAAAAACAAAGAGATGTCAAGATATCAAATGAAGTGTCCATTTGCTGATGCTCAGATAAATGAGAGATGCAGGGCCGCTAATATTCTTTCTTTTCCATTACTTGAATTACATTCAAACAATACTTTGCAGTTATTTTGAGCTTCCATTATGAAGCATTCTAGCTAAGCTATAACATGTCTTAAAGTGACTTTTCCCTATGGCTTTTTCTACAAAAAAACCTGGATATTTCTACTTCACAGTACATGTGGGAAATCCTCCCCTGAAAAACTCTTGTGTGCACACATAGAAACTGTCTTTCTTTCTCAGAATTATATGCATTATTGAGAGAAAAATGCACTCTTTTTGGGGTGGGGTGACTTCTAGAAATTTGATCACAAAAAAAATTAGAGTTTTTGCATAGTAAAATGAGTAATATCCTAGAAAAGTTAAGTCTTAATAAGGCATCACCTCTGCTTTTATTTTTTATTACTTAGAAGGCAATTACACTGCAAATTCATGTAATTAATCTAAAAATCTTCTATTTAAGCCTGTAACTGTATACTAAGTTTAATTAATCACGTCTTGTTGACCACTCACATGTTCCCATGTACTCACATGTACTTGTGTTCCCATTAATGCATTTTCCCTAAGGCCATTTTGAACATTCCTGCCTTTTAAACATTTTAACATCTCTACTTACTTTTTAAAAAATAGTATTAAAAAACCCCTACAGAACTTTCTGCCTTCACCAGGAAATGTTTCCTTTCTTTCTCTTCACCGTGGATTTCCCACTTACCTCTCTATCCCTAAAACATCTCCATGCACACCCTCCCAAATTACACTTCCCTGAGGTTCAGGACAAGCAAGATTCAGTCCTAGAATAGTGACAGGTTTAAAGTATAATATTTCACAGTCTGTCAGGGCTGGAAAGAAAGGCTTTCTAGCATTTAGTGAGCTACAAATTCCCTTCCCAATAAGAAAGATCCTTCTCCTACTCTGTTATTCACTCTCTCACTATACCCATGTACACACACACAAAAGTATATATATATTTAGATTTGCAATCAGTCTAATATATCTCTTTGTATACTATCACAGGTACATTAGGCAACTTTTAAAGATTTCTACAATCTCTTGTTTACAATTTTCCTTTATTTTCTAGTATCACACAGGTGGATTTGTTCTGTATAAGGGGAAAGATGAGAAACACCACAAATACAACTGAGAAATAATTCAAGGGAGTTTTCTGAAGCTACATTTTTCTTCCATGCCAAGTTTTGTCATACATAGCAAATTCATGTAACATAAAAGATGTAACTTAATGGTTTTATTCTCCTTTCCTTAGGATGAACTGCAGAAGTAATTTACAGATTTCACACCCAATACCATCCAAAGCTTCTGCCAATGAAAACTAGCACTAACCCTTCATGCTTTCTTCCTCTCTTAAATCTAAAATTTCCTCTCCTAAAACAAAGACTAATAACCAGAGACAGTTATTGCTACTAAAAAAAATGACCATTTTCTGTGTGTTTGGTGGTTTGTTTTTTTTTTTTTACTAAAATGAGACTTCTTTAGAAAAGAAGCAGTGAAATTAATGAAGTCAGATTCTTTGCAGATTTCTCTCTCACAACCAGTTAACAAGGTAGCTTTCCATTAGTTAGGTCATTCCCAACACCTCTGTTCCCTGGTGCCACATAAGGGCTGAACTCATGTGCACCACTTCCTCCAAAGTCTCCCCTTCTCCAGCTGTCTTTCCTAGGTGCCTGCATTTCAGGAAATGTGCAGAAATGAATTGTCTCACAAAGTAGACCCTGTGTTCAGATTTGGTTGAAATTGGCCAGTGAGTTAAAAGCTCTGTGGTTGTGGAAAGGCTCACATTCATGTGGATGCACGTGTGGACGCACACTCAGTGTAATCACATAAAACTCATTTCCTTCGGAAACCAGGCGCGCAACGATTTAGCAACAGCAGATGTGAGCACAGTTATGAAAAGCAGCTGCATGAGTTTTTCATGAAACAAACAAACATAAGGTCAACACACATGCAGGTTCCTTTAACAAAGCTCAACTGGCAAGCCTTTGAAATATTTACATAAATATTTTAAATATCCTCTTTCTGTAGGGCAGAGGACATACATCTTGACATCAGTTCATGTTTCTTATTTTCTCTGGGTTGAATTCTCCCCAACTGAAGTCAAAAGAAGCTTTGACTTTTAGATCTACAGCATTTATTTCTCTGAGTATATTAGTATAATTTATCTGAGTGTGCTCATGATCCTCGTCCTCTGACTGCACTTACATAAATAACATTTTCAAATACATTTCATGCAACGAATATATTTAAACTATCCCAAAAATCTATCACTGACAAAACACGTAAGAAAATCTTTGTAACAAAATGAATTAGAACCCAGAGACATTTAGAAACAAGTATCCCTGCAAAACAGCCCTATGGTTTTAACTAGGGAGATCAGCTATTCCCTGCTTCTCACAATGGAACACAGTTTGGGCTCTCTTCTGAGAGCCATTTAGCAAATACTTTGTTACATCCAACTTCAAAAGCCATCTGGAAATTATACTGGGGCATGTGTCATCCTGGTAACACAGAAACAGAAAACTCTGAGGGATCCTGAGGGGCAACAGAATCCTGCCCTATTGTCTCCTCTTTCACGATGCAAGAGACATTTAATCCAGACAAGTCCAGAGCACACCCACCTTTTATAATCCTCTGTTCTCTCATCAGCTTCAGAAAGCTCAAGAAGAAACCAAAGCAAGGCTCTATTAACCATCCCCCTTAAGACATCTCATGCGCAAGAATCTGTGCCAAATATTAGAGTTTATACATGGTTTGACAATATTGGGTCCCAGTACATCACAGGATCTACATTTCCTCTTCAAGTGTTCTTCAAGGAAAGCTTCCTGCTCTGAACTTCTGTAGTTCAAGTATTTCAGCTAACAACAGTACCACTTGCTGGATTTATACCACTTCCAGGGGTAAAATGGGTTATCTTACTCTATGACAAATGCAACATAAGATAAAAAACTGCAACTACAATTTGTAATACTTTACTACTAAGGGGTCAGTTTTGCAATGTAGTGACCCGTTTGATAGGAGATGAGAGGGCTCTTACTTTCAGCTCTGTGGCTATTAATAAAATACCTACTCTCCTCTCCCAATGGGATCTAGAAATCATAATAATTTTTTTAAAAATAGTCAGATTTTAACAGCTACCTCAGTTATGGGCTGCTTTCCCAATTCTCCTTTTTGTATGAAGTGAGACTCAAATAAAACTCAAATCACCTCTGCAATGCAGATTTTGGGTAAAAGTTTAAAGAGATTAAGAGAGAAATGCATCCACTATTGAGTGCACTGTCAATCACATCTCCTCAGTCTACAACCTGAAAATAAAGACCATTAATAGGATTTATAGTGAAGCACAGATAACCTACAGTACCACAACTTCTCAATATCAGAAAACAAATAAGTTCAGTACAACCTTGGTGATTTCCAGCCATAGTTAACTGGGATCAGTTATCTAAACTGAAATATATTCAGCTCACTCTCAAGTTTCCAAACACTGCTTTGCTCTTTCAAAAAGAAAAGAAGTGCCATGTACTTGAACTGGTCCAATTTCTATTTGGTAGAACACAGAGTATTTTTCCAGATGTGAGTGAATAAACCAGTTGAGACAAGACCTCTTAAACTGAGTGCAACTCTATAAGTGCCTGCATGTATCCCTGCTTGGAACATAGTTCTCAGTTTTACTCCTTTTTCCCATTCTGTCACTTTTGATTTTTCACAAATGCTGGGGGGTCAACTCGATTATTATTAAGAATTTGAATAGTAAACATTTCTTAACAACATGTGAGATGGGAAGTACTTCAGTAGATGACAATGCAGTAAGAGCTTTGCCTGGTAAAATGCACGCCACCTCCAAGGTGAGCACTTGCTCTTGCCCTTACTTAAGGAGGAAAGGGAAAGGCAAGTTCAAGTCAGAAAATGAAGATATGAAATGTAAGCATCAGAATTAACTCCATCTAGGATGACCTACTAATATTTTAATTGCGTTTTCAGCAAAACACAGCTCATAATTAATGAGGCCACCAAATTTGTAGAGAAACAAGTAGACTGCCCAGATTAATTCTGAAGGCTTGTTTGCCGCCAGTGTTTATCTGCTGTATTGGGAATAATCGTAGAAGGCAGTAATCATGGAAGGAGGTTGATCTGAGAAGTTGGTCTGCAGTGTGCATGCTTGAGAGAAGTTATCAGTGCTCCCTGTTGAGAAAGATTACTAGTACCCAATCTTCTTTAGTGTTCAGGATTAGAATGGTTCTAATGACATCTTCTTCCCTTTTTTTAAATTCAAATTATAATTTTGTAAGTACCTGCCTATTTTTTTACTCTGCTAGAAGAACATCTTTGTATCTACAACATTGCAATATAAGAGAAAGACTAACATGATCTGACAGCCATCAAGCACATTATTTTCTAGAAAGATATCCCCAAGAATGTTAATATTTGCTGGTGATTTTTGCCCTCCCTGATGTGTTCTGGATTCTTGCAATCAGGGTGTGGTTTTTAGTTTGAGGCTGCTGTCAGAGCAATGAAATGCCACCTCCACTGCAGCTCACAAATTGATACACAACTGCATGTACTGAGGAACACAAAGCCTGATCACAATGCCAGCAGCACCACTTTGACCTTGCAAGACAATTATTTATCCCACTGAGAAGTTTAGCAGTACTTCCTACAGTTTATTTGAAAGAAGAGGGAAAAACCTGCCCCCAACTGTTTAGCCTGGTTTCATTCTGTGTACTCATGAATACTATAAAACTATAAAAAATTGTCCTAGTATGCATTTCCCTGCAGTAAAACTCACATCATTTTTTTTGTCATCAAAATGTTAGTCCAGTCTCTATTTAAAGAAAAGGAAGTAATGACTATACAATTTTCCTAGTTTGCAAAAGCAAAAATAAACCAAAACCTAAAGTAAAGGAAAAGTTCAGTTTCCTTTAGTGAATCCTAAGCAAATACAACCGATTTTCTTTTTTTTTTTCCCCCTTTTTTTAATCTGCTTCAGGATTGGCACATTCTGAAACAGCTTGCCAGCTTGGTTGCTTAGTTCACTATGAGGAAAAAAAAAATCAAAAATAATAATAATTTAAAATATTTTTTAAAGTAATCAAAAAAACCTCTTTGGTTCTAGCAAAGGTGGTTTTTCCCTCCTGGAAGCCTTCACAATTAGTTCTGAGTCCTGATGCCTTTTTTGTGTGGACAGCTCATACATCCCTGGGCTAGCCCACCTTCTACACTCCACTCAATTTCTTTGCTTGGCTTCTTGGATCAAGTTCCCAAACTTCTACACTCCTAAGCACTCTCACACTTTTGCCTGGTTGCTGGGCTGATTCTGGCACCGTGTTTTTCTCAGTTCCTTTCCAGCAATGAGTCAATCTGTGGTGCAGCACAAGTCTCAGCACAGCAGCTGCCTTCATCTTCCTCTTCCTTTAACGAGCAATACTCTGCTTAGCATCTCACACAAGGCCAAGTTTAAAATGAGTTGTAGAGGTCAGCAGCAGCTTTGCTGCCTTTTGTCTGCAGTTCAGGATTCCTCCAAGGCTTGTTCCTTCTCTCACAAGTAGTACTCCAACACAGATTTTCCTTACCCTTCCAGCAAGCTTTTAAATGTAGATGTCTACTTAGATGGCAATGCCAATACCTGAGATGATGTTAGCAGTTTGATAAGAAAATATGGCACAGCATACTTGAAAGATGGGAGGTTGCTTTAGATTTAAAAAAAACAAAAACTACTCACCTGCACATGCACATGTCTCTCTCTATTTTTTAACCCCAGAAGTCAATGTGGCCATGGAATGAGTAACTTTGTATCCTAATAGGCCCAATAGTTTACACCCTTTTCCATTCTTTGATTTGCATTTGTTCAACCTTAATGAATTTAAGGAATCCAGGAATTCTTCTATGAAACCTATGCTGTTAGTAGGATACAGAAACTATGGGAAAAATAACTTTATAGGAGGCAGAAAATTTATTCTTGCACAGACAAAATACCTTACTTATAATTCCTGAAATATTTATATAAAATACTTTTGCTTGCTGCTGTTCCAGAACAAACTCTTAAAGTAAAGAATTTAAACAAAAATCTCTTAAAGGCAGCTCTTCCATTTAATTTAGAACAAAACCCACACATCCAATCATTTTCCTGTGCCATCAAAGCTCCATTCACTTTGGAATACAGCAATAGTCACAAAGCCACTGCTGAAGCCCTGAGATAACAAGGAACATCATGCACCAAACTCCAAGAATGCAAGGAGCCCATTTATCTTAATGTGAAACACAGGTGTCACTGCCACATTATCAGTTCAATGTGTTATTTTATGCTTTCAAACGCTGAAGATAGAACTATCACCATGAAGATGGAAACAAGTCTTCCTTTACAGTTCCTTATCAGCTTTTTCCTTTTTTTGTGCATTACAGTTTAAAGTTCATATCCTATCAATCCTCCTTTCATGCCTTCCCTATTAAAATACATTTTCAGGAATAAAACATTTTATTTAAAAAATTAGTCAATCTTTTCTGTTGCCCTGAATTGTCATATCACAAGAAGATGTGTATGAGATTAGAAGCTGAAGTGGAATCCCACATAGAATTCTGGCACTTGAAGGTTATTTGTCATATGGAGATTCATGCCATATCAGGCATTTTATATGTGGCTACAAGGGAAACATCTGCAAGGTCTGAGAGTGATAAGGAGTAACCTGCCCTGCTACTAAAAAAAAAAAAAAAAAAAAGGCTGCATTCTATTCAAAGGCTGCAGATAAGACTTAATGAACTGAGATTTCATAATGGAGAAATGATGGATAATGTAGACCTAATATATTCCACATTCACAAAAGCATCAAGAAAATACGTCAGAAAGAGAATCTTAAGCTTTTTTTTTCTTCCCCTCAGAGGTACTTTCAGCCCTGAATAAAATGATGGCTAACACAATTTTAAACAACCCTCAATACCAACTTTTCCAGAGATGCTATTTTTAAATTCTGATCTTGTGATTCCCCTCCCTCTCCCGCACATGCTTTTGCGAGCATTATTAAAACTATTTTAAACCACGATGGAGAATGCAGAGAGAGCCTCGAAATATTAGCTTTGCTGGCCATTTTCACAGAGAAGAGGTTAAGCCACATGAAAATTAAAAGTACCCTTGCTGGTCATTTCAGAGAGAAACAAAGCTGGTTAATGGCACAGAAAAGAAGGATGGTATTAGAAGTTAAAGGAGGAGAAAACAGAAAAACCTTTCCACTGACAGTAAACAACAAGTTTGACCTTTTGGAGGAGGGTACTCATTCCTAACACTGCATCTCAAATGAGCTGAAAAGGAGATCTGAGCAGCACAGAATGATTTACAAAATGAGGAATCCTGCAGCAGGAGAGAAGAGGGAGCCCAAATGACAATGGACAAAGGAATTAATCCCCATGACTGAGGGCAGTGTTTCACTTCTAGTGAAGTCTGCAACCAAAGGCATTTGCATCTGCATCTTGATTGAACTCCTTCGCAATTCTGCTCAGCAAAAGCCTCACTTTGCATTTCCACTGGAATTAAATAAAACCCATATATTGCTAAATAAGTTCCTGACACTTCATCTGGCTACAACCAGTGCTACATAGCCTGGTTTTAGTTTTGGAGGTATTGAGACGGGAGTTTCAAAGCCAACAGAAATCTCGGAAACAAACAGAACTTCCATTCCTGATCAAGCCCTTCAAAATACTTGCAGTCTTGTCAACAGTTTTCCTTTCAAAATATATTGCTGAACCCAAAAGTTAATCTAAAACATTTTAGTTGGCCAGGAACTGCTACTTCTCAACCCAAGCCTAATTGTGCCAGCTTTTTTTATTTTTTTTTTTCTCGTCTCAGTAACTTCGAGTCGTATTCTTGAAAAGATTGTTAAAATATGTTACAAGACTTGTCCTTCACAGCAGTGATATCAGAGTGGTAAGCAAAGAGGCTTTCATCATGTAACAACTCCTAGCTGCCAGCTTGCTTTATGCATGTTAGTGAATAAAATGGGATAACCACGTGTTGTACAAGAATAATTGGCTGAAGTGATCAATATGATTGGCTTCCACTTGTGCAGTTTTCGCAGCCACACAAATCAGTTTGCATTTGCCTAATCTCTCAGTTGGCATCAAACAACCAAACGTGTAATTTGGGATTGGCATTTTAAAAACCATTCAAACCAATTAAGGGCAATAAATGCTCCCAGGAATGTCAAAGGAAAAGCTTGATAGCAAGATTTCAAAATTGCTCAAAGACATTAAAAGAAAAAAAAAAAAAGGGAAAAAAAAACCAACAAGGAAAAAATTCTATCTAGACAAATGTATCTGGGAAAAAATATTCTGTAAAATGCATTGGAAAAGTTACCTTGTTGTGTAACTTTGTTTCATAATTCAGCTCTTATGTTACCCGTAATGCTCCCAGGTTTGTGGAGGACAAAGGGAACACTGCATCCAAAAAAGTGATACATATGGTTTTAATTGCTTTTCACAGGAAAGTCAGGGTCCAATGTAAAGAAAAGTTATTCCAAACTCCAGCTTGCAAACCAGGTTTTCATGTGAAAATTTCCAGTAAAAAAGCAGCACAGATGTAGCTGAGGCTATAAACTGGCTTGGGACAATTTTTTTCAGTCTATCCACTCCCAATCAACTACCATCCACTTCTGCCTAATCAACACTGGTTTTACCTAATGCAGTCAAGGCTTCCCTCACAAAATCTCTTCCCAGAAAGAATCAGCTGTGCTCACAGCAATGTCCAATACCTTCCTTCTCCTTCAGTTCTCTTTGTTAAAAGTCGCATGCGCCTGATTCTGTTTCCCTTTCATTCCTGAAATCATAGACTTGATATATATAATATGATTTCAAAATAAGGTGGTGAAATACAGAAAGCTACTGCACAGCAATGAAGCTGTCTCTTCTGACACTAAGAAGAGCAAAAGAAATTGACTTTGAATGTCTATAAAATATAACCAGTGTTCTCCTAATTTGATTATTTGGTCTTGGCTACACTCAAGGCATTAGGCACTGAGTAAACCTTCACTTATAGAAATTGTATGCAACTACACAGTACAGCTTTACTGCCCTCAGAATAAATGCTACCTTTTTCTTTAATAAATTAATCTAAGAATTTCCATAGGTGAAGACTATTTGCTGTTATGTCCTCTACTCTTCCAACTACCTGTAACATGTTTAATTCTGCAAGGGAACCACTCTTCTGTGAGGGGAAACCAGAGGAATGTAGACTATGCAAAGCTAAATGTTGGGGCCAATGTAAAGGTTAGCAGAGAACAGAGGAAGAAACATTTTAAACTTCAAGAAAGAAGAAACATGATGTGAGAGATAATGAAGATATTAGCATAGAAACAGAAAGGTAAATATCTTATTACAAGTGGAAGTTAAGATTTATTAGGCTTAATAAATAAATAGAGTAAGCACACCAGAATGAAATAAAAAAATTAAAAAATAAAAACAGTAATAAACAAATCTGCTTAGCTTGTTTAAATTTTACAAAGTGTTGAAAACTAAATTTATAGAAGACAGTTCCTATTTGTTAATATTTTCCTGTCAGACTATAAATGTAAATATTTTGTTTTGTCATGATTCACAGAAGGTCTGAATTGTTAGCATCTGTGACAGATACAGAATAAGCAACCATAGCAAGCTAAAATGCCAATACGCTTTGTGGTTGCAAGCAGCCACTACAAAATGGCATCTGAATGAACTACTCCAGAACAAAACTTCACTTGTATTTTCAAAAAAGGTATGGATGTGATGGTTAGCAAGCTGAATCAATAGCAATGATATATTAAAAGACAATCTGAAAAACGATTTTGCTGTCCTAAGTAAGTCTGTTCTCAAGGCTTAGAATTAAAAGCAAGGAAAGAAAGAAGCAGACAAAATTCCCAAGGTTTTCAGATGCTTTTCACTTCATCATTTCAAGTTCTTTAAGGGCCATTCACAATTTATGTATAATTCTACAACAATTCAATGACTTAAAATTTTGAATCCTACCTATGACTGTATCTTCAAAACTTTCAATGTTAACTGTATTTTCAGTTGGTTTTAAAGCATAGGTCTTCAAATTAATAGATGTTTGCTTTAAAAAAAAAAAAAAGTAGCCCAAAAAGCCGTCTTTAAGGTTGTTCAAGAAACATTCTCAGTAAATTTAAGACTTTAAAAAGGAAATTCCTGGATGTAACTGGTGATATCCAGCTCTTTGGAGACTGCAGAAACATGCATCCTCTTCAGCATTAATTTGGCTGGAGGTTGGAAATATCAACAGTTTATGGACTAAAGCATAAAAACAACAAAATCTTGTTTATACAAACACAGCAGCCATCAAATATTTGTTAATGTTCTATAAAGGGCTCCCAAAGTTCATTAAAAAGTATATAAGCCTTTCTGCTCCCTTTTTGAGAAAAGGCACGTTGCCTCTGTACGTGATTACAAGGATATACTGGAAAGGTGTGTTGGTATCTACAAATTCCCCCATGAAGAAGAGCAGCATTGCCTCCACTGTGCCCTCAGAGAGAGGCTGCTTATCACTTGACTTTATTATTTGCATAATAAATGATAACACTAAGCTTTTGCAATACATCCCTGCTGTTACTTCCATTTTCTGCACCTCTCTTTCTCCTCTTTGTCTGCCTCTGCAGAAATGTTTAAAGTCCATTCTTCTGGTAGGAAAGTGTCACACAGGAGTGGACTTTGGATCTGAAAATAAAATAGGTGTGTGGGCAAGTGTCCTATCCTTGTGCTTTACAGTCACCAGGGCCAAACATACAAAATTACACAATAATTTTATGTCATGCAGGGTCTACAACTGCCCCACATCACCTGAGAGGCTGGTGGTTTAAAATTTATAGTGCTTGTCTAGAGGAATTCTTGGGGCAAACAGCAGGACAAGCCAGACAAGATACTTTTACAGCAGGAAGCTCTGCAGGGTCTAAATTTGGGGAAGAGAGCCAGGCTGTCTTCTGTCCATGAGAATCTCTACTGACTGCCAGGCAAACAAGAAATATTGCTCCAACACCTACAGATTTTATTTTAAGACAATTCCCCAATTCCATGCTTCTTATTTTTATCTGAATACAGACATTTTCCTTAATCTGGGATGAAAATAAATACCTGAAAAGAGATAATAATTTCTTATGGTCCAGAGGAAAGTAAAAAGTACTTGACCTTAACCTGTGAGGAAGGTTTAGGTTAAAGAACCTCTATGCAAAGAAGTCAAGTGTACAAATACATACATTTTCAACTCTTCCTTTTATACAAATTGAATTTCTAGACATCTAAATCATGTTCCTAAAGTCAGCATTCTGCCTGAGAAATTCTCTTGAAACCCATTGTTAATAAAAGCCATAAACTGAAGAACACAAAGAAAGTGCTTAATTTCTCTCGTACATGATTGAAAACAATTTATTGAACCAAGGAACAGAAGCAGTTCAGATAATTACCACCAAAATAATTATGAAACATTGATGTTACCATGGGGCAATAACAGAGTGGCTGAAATGATGACAAATTTGCATTTGTTCTACTGAAATAAAGAATTCAAAATCTTGATTCTGCTACTGTGAATTCTTGGTTGTGGGATCTGGCTACTTCCTCTAAGTAAGTTTCAGGATATCTGTGGAGTGACTACTTCCCAATTTTTTGCTCTCTTCTAAAAAGGAATTACCTTATTTTTTTTTTCAATATAGATTTTCCTGTGTCCATTTTTTCAAAACTATTTTATATTCCAGCTACTTTATTTACTTCCAGAGCATGCGTCAATTATCCAAGCTTGATTTTTTCCTTCTTACTTTTGAAACCCACAGTCTTCATTACTACATGAACATCAACATTAAAGAGTTTAATGTTTAATTTAATTAAATAATTTTGTTCTTTTGTTATAAAATAAAAAAAATTACAATTCTGTCCTTATCGGTTTTGTTTTCTGTCTTTTTAGTTAACATGATCAATTCTAATAACATCTTTTTTCTTTCTCTAATTTTCTTTCCTATCTGAAAAACCTAATACCATAGCATACCATAATTCTCTATTTCTCATGTGGCTGTAACAAAATACGGTGGGAAATATTTAATTTTATAGCTTCATAATTAAGATAAATGAAGCTGAATGAAGAACTGGTCCTATAAAACTAAAGAAAATCAAAGAAAGATTTATAATTAGTATGGACTCAAAGATGCTATAGAGAAAAATACATTTTTGTATATTATAAAACATTCTTCTAAGGCCAGCGCAAATTAATATTTACAAATTGTTCTGACTCTTTTTTTCTAAGTATACAATAGTTCACTTGTTAACACTGACATATTTATCTGGCCTCTCCCAGTTGTAGGAAAAAATTATGTCAATTTTCCCTCAGACTGCCTTCCTATTCTGTCACACACATTATTTCATGAAACATGAATCCGAATGTTCTGTTTCTTTTCAATTTCCTTTCACCACAAATTCCAGAGTCCCCCTCTTCATGGCTTTTAGTAACAATTCAGCCTTTCTAGTCTAATGGCAAAAACTCAATACTGCTGTCTTCAATCAGGCTACTTTTCACTTCAATGTCTTCAATACAGAAGATTCAACCCTTTGTTCGAACCACTTTTTTTCCAGGTCAGATGTTATGTCTGTGATTCCACATTAAGGGACTACTCTCCTAACAAACAGCAAGCCTTGACAAGATGTCTGAAAAACACAGACAGAGAAGCAAAAAAAAAAAAAAAAGTAATAGATTTTCACTAAAGAACATCTTTTAAAAGTTGCAGTAATCAAGTAGTCAAGCACTTCTAAAAGACTCAGGTGATTTTGTACTTGAATATGGTCCATTACAATTATAGTAATTATCATGCAAAGCTAACCCAAAGTACTTGGAAAAGCAAAACATGGCGATGTTTAAGTAATTAGAGGGAGTACAATATATTTGTCTCTTTCCTTTCCAAATCAAAATCCATTGGTTAGTTGGTTCAAACTGTCTGTGACCACAAGTTTACATCAGACTTGTGACAGCTGAATAGAAGGTCTGAAGAAGCTGTCCTCAGATTATGATCACAAAACTGGTGTGATCCTGATACTTTCTATCCTAATGAGCTCACTAATAGAAGATGTGACAGACTGTACAAACAAGGGGACACCATTTACTCATGCACTGAGGACAAAAACAAGTACATGGATTTTCTTATTTCACAAGCTGTGGCTTTTGAATGGCTCATCCCATGGGCAACATACTGCAAACTGTAATCTCAATGTGACCACAGGAGCCACAGTACACAGGCAAATCCCTCTGAAAGTAAAGGACAGAAAATCATTCAATGAGAAGAAATAGCTGCCTTTCATACACTGCAGAAAGGCAAGTCCCCAGCCTGTGACAGACTTTGATACAGGCTGAACAGGCAGCTCACACTGTCTAACTCATCTAAGAGCATCCTTGACTGGGAAGAACAACCTCCCTTGATCAGCCATGTCTCTTGATCCCAAGGAATGAAATACTCCAAAGAAATACCATATACCTCCAGAAACTCCACGTATGAATAGAACAGGGTAGCAACCAGTATGTAAGAGACTAAAAAACCCTATATTGCAATTGAAAATAGCACAAGTAGCAGACCTCGGGATAACTCAACATAAAACAGGGACATTGTCTGTTCCATTGGATTGTGTACATTATGGGATTCTGCTCCAGAAGAACCAGATGTTTGGTATTAATACTGATACATTAAGCTCAAAACTGGTTACATAATGAACAGCAGTGCTGATTCAAATGTGTTTACAAACAGAGGTTATGCTGAAAGATACACAGGCATTTAGAAATGCTATGTATATTGGTGTATGATTCTCTGCATGTAAACTGGCCTCAAGTGTTATGTTTTGATTAATCCCTACAAGTCAGACTTTCAAAACTAAGGACAATTTATAGTAACAGCTGCCACAGAAATCACACAGGAAAAAGTAAGGTTTACCTATGGAAAATACTTGTTTCTTTAAAACTGGGGATTCAGCTCAGACATCCTTCCTTCTGCAATACCATGCCTTTTTAAGGACACAGGTGGCAGGAACAGATTTGCTTCAACAGTGTCAATACTAGCAGAAGATTAGGAAAATCATGATAAATATGGCTCTTCAGTATTCAAAATGTGTAGCATCTCACAGAGTCACTAGAAATACAACCCCATAGTTTGTGTCTTAAATGGGTAAGGCCACATACTGGTTAGAAATCAGCTAAATTCTTCTGGGTTTTATCTAACCAGGTAGCCTGGAAATTTGTTCATATCAGGCTATTACTTCATGAGATATAAGCAATATTATTTAAAACTGCAGCATATTAAACAACAGAAATATTCACCATACTCATCCTGTCCCAAGGGATCATCAGGCAAAACAAGAACACAGCTGAGAACATTTTAGGATAACTCACCATGGAGAATTACATGCCAGTTTTTTCAGGGGGTACACAAATTACACCTCTCAGTCACTGGTGTGCAAATAGACTTGATTTTTTCAATGATTTAAAATTCTTGCCCTATGATGGCAATTGGTTGTTTTAGCATTGAGTTGTAAAATCAGGTGTACAATCCTAATGCATAACCATAGCTCATTTTCATGCATTGATAGTTATTAGCCCGGTTAATTTGTTTATATATTTGCAGTTTTGGAACAGCAGAAATGAATGGTTCCACTTTCCTGCGTTCTCCAGCACCAAAGATATTTTCACGTATTTAAAATGAAGGAAGGAAAAATAAATATAGAACTCTGGAAGCTATCTGGGAGTAAAAAGAACTCCTGAGGCCAGTGCTCTATTAGAAACATGACTCTCATGAGTCAAAGAATTAAGGCAAAATAAATGACATATTGTAACCACATTATTGCATTTAGATCTGATCCTAAGGATGAGAAAGAAAAAAAAAATCAATAACCTTGAAGACATCTATTAAAAGGTATAGAATTTGTAGAGAATCATATAAGAAGGCTGTAATGGAACATACCATGATTCCCTATTTCCTATTAAAAGAGTGAAGGGATATTTGAAAAGACCAAGAACCTTTTGTTGCAATGTTTAAGCAGATTCTCACATTTCCAATCCCCTGTTGAAAATTAAAGTGCCAAAGTTCCTGGTAAATCTTAATAAAACTATGCAATTGAATTCATCTCCAGGTGAACAAACAGGAAGGAAATATTCATGTCACAGTGAACAAATGGGAACAGAAAGGAAGAGAAATACTGTGCTAGGAGTGTTGTTCAGTTCTTAGAAGTTCTTAGTTTTCTTCCCAGAAGACTGATGTCTGAGTACTGGATTTAGAGCCAAGAAGGCTTTTAACAATATACATCCAGGGGGTGCAAAATTCACTGTGTATGATATGACAAGTCCATTGCTCTGATCTTCCTTGTCACGTACTTGGAGGTTTCAAAATAATATTGTGGCTAAGAAAACAGTTTTGCACGTTTTCGACAGACAGAGAGGTCTGAAGCACATGTGATCCAACACATTGCTAATGAGTAGGGAAATCAGGACAACCAAACATCAGATGAACCTTCCAGCTCTTCTGCTTTGGAGACCATGGAAGAGTTGCTCAGCGCTTACAGAGAATCAAGCCTGGAGAGTACTCAGTGTGCTATTTTAATTCCTTTAGTAGTTTTTATATTATCCTATTCTGGAGCTAAACTAGATGTAAAAGTGATGCTAAACACTCTATTTGGGATAAGACTGAACAGAATTTTTCACAGGGTAGGGTAAAGTTCCATGTTCTGTCAACCATACAAACCCAAGTAAAGTTTGACCCAGATTTTTCAGGATATTCAGCCACAAGTTTCATATTTGTTTAACACAACCTGCTTTGTCTCTCTAGCTCCCTGCCATCTTATGAATGTACGGCCCAACTTGTGCATTGAGATCTGTGTATGACTCAGAGCCTCAAAATTTTACATTGTCTAACAGATGTGGATGGAGGCAGAGGCTTCCTATTTACCTTGATCCAGAAAGCTACAACCCCACCTTATTTACATACACACAGCTTAACTGGAATCAGTGCAGCTCCTTCTGCTTGCTCAGGCTAAGAATAGGGGCTAAGACTTGTATTATAATAAGCCTCTAAATGCCTCACCTCAGCTGTGCAAACCCACTTTTACCAGATACACTGAACATTGATTCCTTTTACAAGTGTTAGGCAGTGCCTACACCAATTACCCCATTCTGCTTCCTTGTTTTTACTTAAGAGTTTGCTGCTAGCAACCTAAAACTCTCTCCCACCATCTCTTACTCATCTTTCTGGTACCAGGAATCCCAGATCCATTCTTTAAAACTTGACCCATGTCAAAGACCTACTCTGAGCATTCTGACTTGAGTTTAAGCCAGTAAGATTATTTTGCAGGAAACAGACAAAACTAGAACATATTTTCTATTTACACTGATAAAGTCAGTCAGATGGAATGCATTAAAGAATTTGCTGGTGCTAAATTTAATTTTCTAGTAACATCATCACCTGAATGGAAGCAACAGAATTAATTATAGTGGTTTTATCTGTAGATCTGTTTTTTACAGATTTTATGACCAAAACAATGAGACAACTTCAACCCTGCTTGTTGCTGTACAGCTCAAAATCAAGCTTATGCTCTTCTGTGGCTTGGAGTGAAACCACACTCAATTTTAAATTATCTCTGATAAGAAGTATTTTCTAGCATACTTGTCAGTATTGCTCTGTTTACAGCAAAGTTTCTTTTCAATAATTAATTATTATTCAAAGATGCTGAGTTTTAATCTTCATATACATCAATAATTAGAAAAAGTGAAATGTGATACATGTAATAGATTTGATTTTTCAAGAAATAAATCATAGTCCTCAGCAAAAAGATAGAGCTACTGAGATAAAATGTAGTGATTCTTTATAACTTATTTTAGACATGCTACTGAATAAAGATTTTTAAATTTTCTAGATTACATTCTAACTTTTCTGTCTGCCTGTATAGTTAAAAGTAAGTAAAAATATTGGAAGACAGACACTAGTGAGAAAAAAAGAAAAAAAAGGCCAGAAAAAGAAAAGCCAAGAAAATACTATTAAGCAATAAAACCCCAAATACTCAAACCTTGGAAACAATAAACAAGTAAAGTATATTTGTTGTTCTAAGAATAAGTTCTTAGGGCCTACAACCAGCAGGACTAGTAACCAATCTGTTATATTTTTGTGATGGTGTTAGTGGTCTCTGTTGTGTTGGTATCTTAGATTTTCATTTCCAGTTTAATAGCTGAACTTGATTTCATTAAATACTTGCATTATATGTTTTCTTTTTTATGACTTTTTGGCTCGCAAAGAATAAAAAGAAGTGTGTTAAGGTCCCTAGTGACCTCTTCTTAGTACATTTCTCTTTCCATCTGGATTGGTTGTGCGTTTGATTTGTTTGGTTCATTGTTGAGGTGTTTTTGTTTTTGCTTTTTTGTTGGAAACAATGATATAAATATAAAATCTCTATTGCAAGCATGCAGATGACAGATCTCAGTAAGTACATAAATAATTAAAGACTTAAAGCAACTTGGCTACTTCTATAATAAAACCTACCAGGGTTAACTGCAACTCAGCAAAATTTATTTTACACGGACAAATAAAAAATAACGCCTTTGAGATGAAAATACAGCTCTTGTCCTAAGAGAATAAAAACTAAAGCTTGGAAGGTCTTCACAGAGCTCAACTAAAACAATGTAAGACTGCAAGCCCTCAGACAAACTCCTGTTGGATGGGGAAGAAGCCCAGCCACAGCAGCGTGGCTGCGTGCCAGAGCCAGACTGACCTTGGCACAGAACTGCTGGGAGAGACAATGTGGTCACCAGCACTAATGCAACTAATCCAACATTACACCACCACCATACAAGGGGTACAAATTTCTCCATTCTGGCCAGGAGGCAGCTGCAGTGCTGCTCGTGGGGGCTTGGATCAGCTCATTCCCATGGAGACAAGGGCAGGTTTATTTTTGCCCTGGTAGGTTTGGTCAGACCAGCGGGCTCTGCTCACCAGGAGAGCACAAGAGCCAAGGCAGCAGGAGAAATGGGAACGTCTGGCTGTGGCTGAGGCAGGAACAGCCCGTTCCCTTCAGCAGCAGCACAGGCTTTGACCAGCTTCTAAGCCAATAAATAGCTACACTGCTTCCAGAACCACATCAAGACAAACACGCCGTGCAGCAGTGCTTGGGGACCACTGCTAGAGCATGTGTTTCTGATGTAAAACTGTGACCAGAAAAGAAGGGGGGAAAAAAAGAAAAAAAGGGTGAAGCAATATAGCAATCACTGGTTGTATACAAAGAGAAACTGCAAATACAAGTGAAGAACTGGCTACACCTTCACACAGAAGGAAGCCCATCAGTTCTGGCTCCCCAAGCTCAAGCCAGAGAGGCAGTCCTCACATTAAAGTCTTAAGAGAGAATCTATTCTTCCAGGCTGAACTTTAAGGAAATCCCATTTGATTTCCAGCAAATCTATGCAAAAGTGATCATAGACATTCTGATCTAATTGATAAAATTTTACAGTTTATTCTTCCTTTTAATTTCTGCACGGTGGAAAGATGCAATTAAAGGAAAAACCTTAATTCCTTTATAATTTTACATATTGGTCACCAAGAACTGAAGAATTACTGTTCCTAGATAGCTGCCTGTGTGCACTGGTTGTCCATGGGGAGTCATGGTGATCCCCCCACGTATAATCAGATGGGATGCATACCACAGGTCTGACTGCCAGGAAGGAAGGGAGGAAACAAATCATCTCCCCTTTCAGCATGCATGATGGCACACCTGCTGAGATCATCCTAGCAGACTAATCACCTGGCACAGACCTCAGAAACTGCTAATGCTCTGCTTTCTGCTGTCTTCAGCTGCTGTAAAAAAATAATTTTATTTATATAAAGTTGCCAGTCTTAGCATGCAGAGATGGGTGAAATTTCACTGGGTGAAATTTAGCAGATGTGACATGAAAGGTTCCAATGAGACTAAATGGTTTATTGATCCTTTGCAGTCTTAAACATTATGAAATCCAGACCCTGTGTGCATGCCAGACAGATCTGAATTATGATAAATCCCCAGGTGAAAACAACAATTGTGGCTAATGACAACTGGGGGGGTGGAGGTAAGGGAGAAAAAAAAAAAATCAATGCAATATAAAAAAATTTCCACTTTAAGTAATTTCATTTGCCTGAGCATGCAGCCACATGGATCCTAAAGAGTTTGAGAAGCTCTTTGCTGCCTGTACACTTAGAGGAGTACATGGAGATATGTGTACCATCAGGGGGAATTCATAAACCACTGAGTGTCCCTTGCTTCCTCTAATGACTCTCATCAAATTAAAATAGCTGAGTCACAGCCAGAGGCACAGGGGACAACAAAAGACTGATTATATGCCAGTTTGGTTTGGTTCAACATGCAAGAATTAAGAAAAAATAATTAAACCAAAAAAGAACAATTTCCATAAACATTTTCCTTGTTCCTGTTTTGCCATCACACAGCCCATGGACTGCTCTTGCTGCATTTGTAGAGGATTGAGCATAACAATGTCCTGGCCATACAGAAATCCCTGAGGCCTGCTGTAATATATGTAATGAGTGGTAATGCAGTCTCCTGCTGTTTCCTGAGTCTCGAGCTGCTGCGCTGACCTTCTTCTCTTGATACTGCACATGTCAGCTGGCTCCATTTGCTTCTGGAATTAGCATTAAAATGGCAATCCTTAGAGATTATGCTACAGCACAGCAATGACAATGGAGATTTTTAAATATTTTCATGGGGCCTTTGATTGCGTATTTTAAAAATACGCCACTTTTCATATGAACATAGGAAGCAAAGCTAAAACTCACTGTTTTCTTTAAAAACAATAAAAGGTTACTTTTAGAAATTTGTGTCAGCAAACATATTTCTCCATCTCTTTTTGCCAAGACAGTCTGTGGATGTATTTCTTAGAACAATGCCATTAACGAGATTTTATTGCGAGTTTATCTTAATTAAAAGAATGGATGTTTTTCCTTTCTAAAATAACTGCCAGAGACATGAAAATTTCTGCAATCTTTCATCAGATATTAAAATAAAAGATGAGTTTAAAAATCTGATCACTATTTCCAAGGCAGGTATAAGGAACATAATATTTGATAAACTATAATTTTCAGGCACTGAAGTGATTGGCTAACAAAATTTTGCACAGACTCCACATCTTAGAGAATTCCTCTCATGTTATATGTCAAAGTTGTTACATATTAAATCTAATTCCTCCTAGTAAACTTAACTGCATTTCCTACATTTTTATCGCCTGCCCTTTACCTGAATCTCAGTAGGAAATATTGTCACAACAGATTTATAAGACCATATGAAAGTTCAGGGGGAAACAAGATAAAGAAATAGAACACAACAAAGGCTGTAAAATAAAATCTTTTTTGCTCCTAGATGAGCCTTATAATTTAAAGTTCTGAAATAAATCTTGATCTGTATGTTTATTTTATTTTTCTTGTGAATATATATATTTGGATTTTTTCATATATTTATGATGTATGGAAAATGAAAGCAGACACACTGAATTTGCACCACAAGATATTAACAATTTAAAGAAATACAGTGATGCAGTTAAGTCAGTACAGTGATGCAGTTAAGTCAGTACTTAACTGCATCACTTACCGATTTTTTTTTAATATAATCATCATTATGTTTGCAGCATGTCAACCCTAAATCTCTATTTTCTAGCTGAGTACCAGAAAATAGGAATATTTCTAGTTAAAAAAAAAAAAAAAGTATAATCTGGTGAACAGAAAGATAAAATCCAGTTGCTGAAAGTTGTCATTTTTCTGGACAAATTCAGTCCAGAAAATAGAGAACACTCCACAGTCAAGGAATGTAGTAGATTCTCCCTCATTTTAAATCTTTTAATTAAGACTGGATGTCTGTCTTTAAGATATGCCCTAGCTCAACCACAAATTGCAGGTTGAATGTTGAAATTACTGAGTGACATTCTAAAGCCCGTGCTATTCAGGAGCTCCATTTCTGGTCTACATTTCCACTGAGATGAAAGGCACTCTAAAACTAATAGCACTTAATTTGATTTCTGTGAATTTTGAAGTCAATGCATGTTCTCAGGGGTCAGAAGGAGAGAAAGGATACAGGCACACAAACTGCAGTCTCTCCTAAATGAACAGGGCATTTTACCTTTCTTTAATGACAACACCATTCTGATTGCAGCAGCAGTAGTACCTGTGCTTTAGGGAACATGTCAGTTCATGAAAAAAACAAATTTACAGAATTTTTAAAATAGGAATATATGTTACTTATCTGATTTGTCATTGTGTTATTCAGACACCATCTCAGCTAACTAGTCTACCATCCTCTGGAACAGCTTAGAGCAATATTGCTACTTTAAAGTTCATGGGATCACCACTTTAAATACTTACCTGTAGGTATGCACTTTCTCTTCCATTAACAGAAAACAGAATTAAACTGGATTTCTAATAAGTGCATGCAAGATACAAAGATTATAATCTCTCTCTATAGTGCTGAGTGTGTTACGAATAGAACATTCCACACAATAGCTCAAAAGCAGAGCAAGCTCTCAACAAGCTGATGAGAATTTGAGGGCAAAAACAAAAATGTGTTTAAGGATTTAAGAGGAGCCATTATGCAGAAGTATGCATACATCCCAACCTTTTCCTTCGCTAAGACAACAAGAAATGGAACTACCAGGAAAACTCTCAGGGCGTCAAGGGCAGAAAGAAGAGGGTTTGCTTAGACTGCACAGAGTCCAGTGGCCTTATTTACATCACAGACAAGCTGAGCTTTGCACTTTAGGCTGAAGCTCAGAGCTCCCGTCCATTATTAAAGGCTGGCTGTGGCTCACAGAGAACCCAGGGCCAGAGGAGATCCTGGCTGGGCTGGCTCAGCCCCCAGCTGTGTCCATGGCTGCCCTCATCCCAAGGGTTCCAACGCCCTGTCTCCCACTGAGGGCTGGCACCAGGCTGGCAGCTGCAGGCAGCTCATCCCTGCCCAGCTGTCAGAGGGACGTGGAGCCAGGATAAGCAACACCAGTCTCCAGGGAAAGGCAGGAGACCTTGCCCATGTAATCAGCAGCACTCCAGAAACAAACAGCTCAGGATAACCTGTTCTCCCAGGTTAGCTTCCCATGCTGCTTGCCAGCCCCTGGAGCTCATCTCTGTCTGAGCCACTGCAGCCCAAATGCCCTCCTTTTCATCCTATCCATCCAGCATTTGTTTGCTTATTTTTTCCCTGCTGCTTTCCATCTCTGGCCTCTGATTGTTATGATATCAACTTCTGAAATATCTACTGGTGGGGCACAGAGAAAGGGATAAGAGTCCAGATAAAAGAATTACAAAGAACAAAATTTAGGGTTGACTGTGTGCACAAGTCCCCAACCCACATGCCTGTGTGGGTATGCCAGCAGTAAAAGCCTGGCTGCAGTCGCTGTCTCATCAACAACTCTTGTGCCAACACTGTCCCCAGACCTGGCTGGCCCCACCAAGCTGTCCCCAGCACCAGCAGCCCCTCCCAAGCACACAGACCCATGGACCATCCTGCCAGGAGCAGGGGCTGTGCAGAGCAGAGGAATTCTCACACCACATGCAATCAGCCCATGGAAAGCTGCTCCACTCATGTGAAAGATGCACTGATGTTCGAGTAATTTAAACATCAATATAATTATTCCCCTTTGGGAAGTAACTGCATTGCTGATAGGATGATCTAACAAGTTTCTCTCTCCTCTGTGAGCCTTTGGAAGGAAAAACATTTTATTTTAAAGTGCTTACTTGCCAGTGCTGTGATGTTATCACCTCTGATCATTCTTATGTTACCAGCACCATTTACCTATTCCTACTCAACTTTTAAGTAAGACGTCAAAACTGTAATTTTCACCAATAAATAAAAATGCAATGCATTTTAAAATGGCAGAATTACTCATTAACTTCACAGACTCCCTTATCTACCACTGAATGGCCATCCCTGAGCTGTCTGACTGAGATCGCCTTAGGGAGTTGCTCCACTATCAGCTGAAGTCACAAAGTCTTTGAAGTCCTTCTCTAGTAACATCAAGTTAAAAAGAAAACATTGCCTCCAAGGAATTCTAATTACAGTATTTCATTTCCAGGAAGATAGTTTTATACTGACCCAAACGTTTCAAGGGACACACATCTTTTTCTTGTCACTATGATAAATTAATAAAGCAAAATATATTTGAAATATTTCCTAGTCCAGAACGCTTTAAATACGTGGTTTAAAAAAAAAAAAAAAAATCAAGGTCAGAAATCATCACAAATAAAAGAAATTAAACTGTAATGAGGATTAAAAATGAGGTCATTCATCCGCTTTGCAGTTCTATTTACAGTGTGTCTAGGTAGACTATTTACTAAAGTGGATGTACAAACAGATTAATGGAAATGGAAAAGAATACAATAAAATCAGTAATAAGAAGAATGTCCAAAGTTTGGGTTATGGTTTTTGTTGCTATAACTAAATACAAAACAGTTAAACAGGTTGTATGATATTTTATTTCTTTATGGAAGGCTCCTTAAACTTTTTTTTTAAACTACAATTGGGTAATGGAAATATGTCTCTCTAAAATATACATTCTTTGATTTGGTAATTTGGAAAACATTTGTAGGATTTTGCCTTTGTGAAGAACTCAAAGAAAAATGTTTCATTAGATCTTCAGCAAGAACTTTGTGTGGACAGGTTCTAGTGAACAGAAGTAAAAGTTCCCTGAGAAAACATTATTCCTCTTTGGAAAATTTTGCCCACTGATTTTAAAAGAAGTGATTCAGTGTCATGTACTTCACAGTCAGTTTTATGAATATGGCAGAAACACAAAGAAGACTGAACTAACCCTATACACCAGTAATCTATATTGTTTATGTTACGAGACAGCACTCTAATTTTTCTACAGGGAGCACTTAGTGTTAAATTATAAAGCAATAATTTTTTTACATAAAAATCCTACTGGGAAATGATATGAGCTGAGTTTTACAGAGGCAGTATGTCTAACTGATTAATTGTATTAACTTAAGAATTCCAAGTTGCCTGTGTTTAACCAACTGAGAAATTTGCATTTCACTGTATTTTTAATGCTGTATTAATCTCCAGTATTTCCATTTACCCAGGCAGTCAGATTAAACATTTTGGAACAGTGCAGTGATAGATATATTGAAAAATTGCATTAAAGACATACCCTGTTATGAAAGCTTTAGTATTTATTAGGAATTCAGGGGCAATAGAAAGAACCAATTAATTAAAAGACAAAAGGTATTTGGTTTGACTATTTTTTGGAAAGAAAAAAAAAAAAGAAAGCAACAGGAGACAGTGGGATGTGCTTAGTTATAGTTAGTTTCCATGAAAAGTTACTTATATGGCAAGTTCTGCTGAGCAAACCCAGCTCCCTGAAAACCCTGTGTTGCTCCCACTATTCTGGTCTTAAAACCTGCATCAGCTTGGGCATAACCAGAAGATATTTGTGTTTCACAAGATTTAGGAATAAAACTTCTCTTTACTGCCCCACTGCCTCAAATGGGCTTGGATATCAGCAGGTGTCCTTTTCAGAGAACATGACAGGCAGAAAGAGCTGTGGGACAGCCCTACAGAACCCAGATCACAGACAGAACAACCTTAGAAGCAGACAATGGTGGAAATAGAGAAGAAAAGAGCAAAAATCTTAGCAATTTTTGTTTTTGAAGACATTTTCCTACATGGATGTTCATGAACCCATGCATAAATGGCCCACTAATCATCAATTCTCCCCAAATTCTGACTTGAGCAGGTGGCAATGTTTACCAGCTATGATATTATTCATATTATTTATATATGCTCCACTGTATTTAGGAACCTACTAATCAACAAAACATATTTGAAGAGTAACATTTCATAAAAGAATAGCAGAAAGTGAAACAACAAAACCAAAAAATTTCTATCAGCTTTGTAAAAGCAATAGTCCTTTTCATCTCTCCCCTCCATACTGTTCTCTCAACTAAAAAATTCAGTACATATATTCATATTTCAACCAACCTTGTCATAAATTCAAAAACTCTGGTTGTTTCCTGAAACACCTTAAACACTTATCAATTAGTCTGGCAGGGCTCTAGCTGGAAATTGAGCTTTGCCATCACATTTCAGAAACTATTTCAGTTAAATATAAGTTGAAAAGAGAGCAGAAAAGGATAATTTAAAGGTCTAGGTGTGTATTTAGAGGAAAGGAAGTGACAGTGCTCTAAAGAATGGGTAAGACTGAAAGGGAGACATGTCTTGTTTATCCAAAAATTCCATTCCTGCAACTCAGTAACATATCAGGGACCTTTCAGTTTGTTAAACACTGCTGGGCAGTTTTACTTGGACACAGTTATCTGTTGTGAGATTTGGGAGCAGACCTGATGGGAAGGGTAGAAGACAAGTTATCTTACACCTCCTGCATCTTATTACAAAGCATGCCGGATCCAACTGGTGTGCTTAATGTGAAGAGCAAAATTATTGTAAAGACAAACTTATTTTGGATTACATCCTCAGCTGTCAAAACCTCTGCTTAATTTAGATTCTCTAAGTTCAAACTTTGTCAGAATGACCCCTTGAGGCTAAGTATTTTTGGAGGTATGAATTAGAAGAATGATCCAAAAATGCTGCCATAGAATGAATTAAACCTTGGAATTGTGTAGAGCAGAAAATGTGGCTACTGTGATAAGTGGTTTCTTTAAGCGGTTTTCATAGCATTACTTTGAATCACAAACTAAAAAAAAAACAAAAACAAAAAACACCACCAAAAACCTAAAGCCATATTTTTTTCATAAACAAGTCACTGAGAGAGTCAGTCTCAATTTCTATGAACTGCATCCCATAATGCTTTTCAATGACTCCAAGTAAACTTGGTTTTGTCTGTCATGATAGCATCTGGAGACAGAAGACTGATTTTTTTTTTATTTTTTTTTTACATTTTTACTCTTTTTATAATTTATTCTGGATGAACCTGAAGATATGTCAGCAAGTTAACAGATGTTAAATGCTAATTTCAGATGTTTCACAATAGTTTGAAAAATCACTGTATTGAGAAGTTTAACAAGTTTTATGCAGAGAGATATGTCATGCAACAGACCTGACAGGGATGAGAACTCCAAAAACTTTCTTCGTGTTAGAAGTCATTATGGCAGAGAATAAATATTTTCATTTCAGATTTGCATGTGCATGTATGGATGTGAGAGTGATTAAATAGTCCTAAATCATCAATAATATGATGATGGAAAAACACATGTCTAGACAAATATGCCAAAATGAACAATACTGATGTCAATGGTTGGAGTCAAAGTTACATGAAGAAGTGAATTTTTTCCAAGTGTAGGACTATTCCTATGAGGCCCCTTTGCATCCAAACATATTTTCACTGGGCATTTTCCTATTTATTGCTAATACATGATTGAAAAGAATTCACAAGAATAACCAAGTCAAATATGATATTGCTGTATCATCCTTTCAGTAAGGGGCTATGAGGAACACTCTGTGATTTTGCTTAATGCAAAACACTGAGACACTTCAATGGTAAAGGCACTCCAAAAACATATATAAGGGAGAACTTTCCATAATGAAGACTTAAAATATTGCCATTGCTGCAGGGAATATTCCCACCCTACAGGATGCTGTCTGTAAGAACAAGTTCCTACACAGTTCCTACCTATTATAGCTGCAGGATATAATGAGATTTCAAAGACTTGGTGTTGTGTGAGTGATGCTTTCAAGCAGAAGCAGCGTTCCTAAAGCAGCAAGGTTTGTATGGATAGATGGCCTATCCCTCTGCTTACCTGTCTCCTCCTAATAACTTTCAAACCAAATTTAACATCAAGCTATGGTCTCCAAGATAATTACACTCCTACAAGTTATGTGAAAATGAGCAGCGAGAGCCAGAAAATTCTAAATCCGTGTTTCCAGTAAGAAGAGAGCAATTAGAGCTTTCAGGCAGTGGTTGGCTCAGAAACCAGCATGTACATGCATCCATCCATGGCTTACATGGGCATCACAACACAGCATTTGAGTGGGGTCACATGGCCACCTATCCACACAGTGGGAAAGAATCAGTAAACAACCACCAGAATTTGTTTTTCCCTTTTAAACAGTATTTTTGCCAGTGACTGCCTATAGATTTAGGGTTTTAAAATGAGAACTCTGGATACCAGGGCAGAGCACTCCAGTGTGCAACTCTAATATTGGAAAGTTTTCCATGGTGCTTCTCTACAGCAACCAGGAGAGGCAGAAAACATCTCTGACCCACCTCTCTTCCCAAGCCCATTCTCTCTCTGTTGCTATAAAAAGGTCAGCTCCATTCAGAGGAACAGAGTCTACAGAAAATAAAGGTAAAATTAATCAAACAGAAGATATTATTGATATCGCAAAAAAATCAAACCAATAGAATAGTAAGAACATTTTGGGTTTAATGGATTAACTACTTGGTGTTATTGTGCTGTACCAAGTTTCAGTGGGCACATGGAATGAGAAAGGATTGGGCAACAAGGAAACCATGAGTCCCTTTCAATGCAATTATACATACAACAGTACACATCTGCCTAGCCCAGTATTCCATTTCTCTTAATTAAAAGCAATAAATTAGGACAGCCAATCGCCATGCTTGTTGGGGTTATCTTCCTAAAAATGTTTTGTCTTACTAGTTCGACATGTACAGCATCAGTTATTGGACCTCAAAAGGGCATTTTCTGCTACAAACTTCAATTTCAGATTCCTTACAAAGCCTAATATCAAAAGCCTGTGGACAGAAACCCTGCTTATATTCAAAATTTAAAGGAACAAGACTCATAGAAATGGCTGCATTTTATCAGAAAATGACTGGGAAACAATTAAATAGCAGATTTGAATATAAGTATTACTTAGTTTTTGGCATGTCAGGCTCTGTCTTTCCAAAAGACTATGTAGGAAATACTCATAAACTATCCCTGAATCAAATCATCCTGTCAAATTCACAGCATAAAACATGAGAGACCCCATTTTATGTCTTGAAAGCAAGAGTCTCATTGCTGAAGCACTGTGCCCAAAAGCATAATTCTATCCTCTCCATGAGATTATTTTAAGGCCATACAATACAGCCATTGCTGTAACAGTGCCCTATCATGGAGATGTTATTCAAGGGTTTCTTTTTCTTAGCCTAGATTTCATTTTAGCCATAATTAAGCAATTTACATTAATAGTAGAAAATAAGAATAGGAAAAAAAAAAACTATTTCAGCCAAGTTCAATACTTGTAATACTAAAAGCCTTTTAAGATCATAGATACAGCTCCATTCAACTTTAAACTAAAACAGTGTTTTACAGCCCAGGAAAAACTATCAGTTTAAAAATATATCTGGAGTGTCACTGATTGCCTTTTTCTCTTTTCTATCTACACTCAAAAAATCGTATCAGAATCTTGTGCTACATTTTAGTTAACTTTTAAATTACTTTAAATATACACTATCTCTACTATAGCTGTGACTTAGAAATTTCTATTATTAAGAAATGCAATGAAATTAGATTAAGCAGTAAAATGACTTCATATCTTAGTGATAGAGCATCCAAAAAAAAGCCTTTTTCAAGAACTTTCAATTTTACTATGCTTGATAAGCCTTTAGAGAAAAAAAATCAGCATTAACGCTGAGCACAATAAGCAGCCAAAAGAAGTGAATTTGCTCAAGGTGCGAAAAGATCTGTGCTACTCATTTGAGCAAACACAGGGCTCATTTAACAAGTCCCCTGTTAATGAGTAAGTGTTCAAAGAGCTGAAACTAGTTTTAGCTATTTGACTCTGGTTACAGTCAAGCAGAGTCTTGTTGCTAAAACCTCAATTACCACTTTGAGAATTGAAGTGTTGATGGAGGCTTTGTTTATGCCGTGTGCTGTCTGAAGGCTGTCTGTGGCAAGACACTTTCTTCTCTATGGAGCAAACAACCTGGATCCAGACTGCAGGACAATGACCATGGTACTTTTCATGATCCTGTTGGTGACAGTTTTAGCTGCTTAGTGCTAAACATCTCGAGATAAACTTAAACCCTGAATACGGGAATACGACATTATGAAATTCCATTATCGAGCTGAAATGCCCTTTTTGCTTCTGGTTTGTGTTGAATAGAAAGATTTGGTAGTGATAGTGGTCTACACATGTGGGAAACTTTCCCCTCCCTGCTGAATTTAATAAGGAATATATACAAGTTAAGAAGTGACCCAACATACATACTTTACACCACCCTAAACCCAAAATATTTGAGTACGAAGGTTGAAATAGGCAGCAACTACAGTACTTGACTACTTATCAATTTAGCAAGTATTTCTACAGCTGTACAGCAAAATCAAGCATTTAGCTTTTTATCCAAGTTCTCAGATAAACCAATTAGGATGATTCCAGAAAGGCAAAATTGCTTTCACACAATTTTTTATGCCATACAGAAGATCATTTCAGTCCTGCTGTAACATACATTCACTTATTTGGCTGTAGTAGAGAGAATAAACACAAATAGACACAGACAATAGCTAAAAATACCTGAGCTATGTCTAACAGATATAAAAAAAACATATGTATAGACAAAGACAGCAGGATAGCTTTATGTGGTTCGGTGATCCTACCTACTGCTGCAATAAAACTAAAACATCCAAACATTATACTTGTTTTTTCAGAAAGAAATTTTGCTGTACCAACATGCACCACAACCCCCAAATATCTATGCTTTATGTACTTGACTACACACACACAAAACCTGCTTGTAAACCTGCTTGAGATTGTTAGTGACTGGATATAGTAAAACTACATTACTTAAGAGTATTAAAAAATATCAAGAAAATTAAAAAAAAATCTACACTTCACCAGGTACATGATATATTAGAACTCTAAGGTAGAAATAAAGGCATAATTACAAAGAGCAGGGGTAAACCTAGATTGATGCCTTGTTATTTTTAACTCCTCTTTGACATCTACTGTTTATACAGTCAGAGTATTTACTACCAAATTAGGATGGGGTTTTCAAAACCTCTCAATGTTGGTTAAATCTGCTACCACTGAAGTTAATGGGGGCAAGATTCACAGATGGTGTAAATCGGCTTAATCCTATAAAATCCAGCTTTGAGTATTTTATCTCTAACTTCACTGAGTACAGATGAGGCCACTGCTGAGTCTTTTGAAAAATCCCACTCCTTAATTCTTCTGCACACAGTAAATTTAAAGCCCAGTAATTAAAAAAAAAAAAAATTATTCTAGGCAAAATGAGGGTACTAGCACCAGAGGACTCCACTTGTCCTCTCAACAAACATCTCAGCTGAGGCCTGTAATCTCATGCACCTATATATATTATTAATAAATAGAATCCTGTTTTTTTCTAAGGGAAGCAGAAATATGATGACAAATTTACAATCACCTACACACTTGTGAACAAAATATTCTCAAAGCTATTTGATAAAGTCAAGGAAGGGCAACAACAGATACAATAGTTAGTTTTTATACTATCTTCATCTAAGTCAAATTGAGACTGTAATTATAATGTATTCATCTCATAATGAAACTGCACAACTGAAAATATTGGTTCACTTCATTTACCATCAACTTTAAGATGTAAATCCCTTTGTAAATAATAAACAGAAAGCAAAGGAAGGGCCTGTGTGCCATAAGAGCAAAAAGGATGATATCTTCTGGAAGCATATCAACCTTTGGGGGAATAAATTTCACAGGGCAGAAGGAGACGTGAACATTGCACATATACTGTTGATTCTCACTTCAGTAGTGTAATAGCAAATCCAACAGCTTCACCTATGCCTAAACACTTTCATTTATTAGAAAGTTTTGTTGCACAAAGAACTGGAGAGACTGAACTGCCGAAGCACTGAAATGCCAAAGAACTAAATAGATAACATGATCAGGACTCTACTTGTTATAGTTTATATTTCACACTGTTTGGAAAAATAGTTCCTTCCCACCTTATTTGCAAACCCTTATGTGACAATCATTTTCAGCTTTAGATTACAATGTACCACCTAGAGTTGAAGAAAGCGTGGGTGTGGTCCCATCACATTTAGTATTCAATGCCCCTCTCTGAAGATACTTTGGTACTCCAGAGCCAAAGTGGAAAATGACTAACCAAAGAAAATAAAATGCATTCTATCACGTGTGTATCAAGGAACAGTCTGGCTGGCTGAGTGAGAACCTGCCAGGTTCTCACCTGAAGGGTCAGGATTATGAGAAAGCTGGAGGCTACACAAGAAACTCTGCTTTCCCCAGGGCCCCTAAAGCAAATGCAAGGATTTCCCAGGCCTGTCTCTCCCAGGAAAAGCATAATGTCAAAATTGTAAACATTGCTAACCAATGTGTTTTCTTGCAGTTAGAAGGACACCATTTCTGCCCCATACACACACAACTTTCTTACCCTTCTGTGACATTTTCTCCATGCTAAATGCCTCCAAAATAAGTGAGAAACTTGTAAAGATGACTTGGAGATTTTCATGTTATGAAGACATGGAACAAGATAGAAAAACTGAACCTGAGATTTTCACACTAATTTAGTTAAACATTTTCAGATGGTATATCATCATCATATGTCAATGGCATATCATCATGGCTCTGGCACAGAAAAACAATGTATTCCTTAACTGAGACTGAAGATAGGAAATTACAATCCCAACCTCATCAGTCTCTGAAACTGAAACCTCTCCTACAACCTGTTTCACAGATGGAGTCAGATAATCTGGATTCTCCCTCTTTATCCCCTCTTGAGTTTAGTCACTCAAACTGAAGGGTGCACGTGTCATTTTTGCAGTTTTATTGTGACAACAGCCCAAGTGTTATTCTCTATGATAATTTTTGAGGCCCCTTAAAATCTTACCCCTCCACCCGTCCTCTGCTTAATCAATAGTTCCTCTACTCTATTTTTCCCACAGACAATTTAACTCTCTGATTTCTAAACAGCATCTCTGTAAAAATAATGCCTCCCACAATATGCTGAAAGTCAAAAACCACTTTTATTACACAGAACTCAAAAACTGCTGGGCTGCTGATGGGCTGACATCATCATGTACAATTTACTTCTTTCATTATCAGCCTGGATTCTCCCTGGCTGTTTTTTCTTTACCTACCTACTACTACCTGACATTACGTGTACTCTACATGGTCTCACATATAGTGTGAAGTTTCTTCCCCTGTTTTCCTTCTCTATTTAGCAGTTGAAATGGCTAAACTACAGCAACTGTTCCTTGCAGTACTAATAAATGACAGCAGAGCAATTGCCCCTCCCAAAATCAAGGGCAATCTTTAATACCCACATTCAAATTGTATTCAGCAAATTGAAATTTCTAAAATTTATCACACACAGAGATCGCACAAAACTAGAGCAGGAAGAGGTGTTTGGTTTTTATTTGTAGATGTACCTTTGCACTTAACTCCAATGAGTAAAAGAGGCCTTGATTTCAGTGCTTTCAGATCTTGTGGTCTGCAGCAATGCATAGTAATGAACACTCAATTTCCTTCTTCTTTTCCTTCCAGAGAAATAATGAAAAGGGGCCAAATCTAGTGTCAAAGGAATCATACAAGATCTCTACCATGACGCTACATGTGTTCAAGCTGCTTACTAAAGGTGAGATTTCAGAACTCTGTTGAATGTTGGTCTCCATAGGAAAATGTAAGTACAATAAACTCCACTATAGCAGTCATAGGGATTTACATACAAAATCCAGAAGAGAAATTCAGGGAAAAAAAAAAAAAAAAAACCCTCTCAGGCGTTAAATCTTTAATCCTTGATTATTTGTCCAGCAAGGTGACAGATGGCAAATCTACTGCTATTATTAAAGCTCTTCCTCTGCATTGGCATCTGTTTTCCCTGGGGTGAGTAGGACGAGGGAGTTTGCCTGCCTAACCAAATCAGCCAAGGCTAGATATGACTCCTCCAGTACATTAATATTGCACAGAGGTACATATCCTCACATTGTCTCCAGCACTGTGCCAGCTAGTTATATACTGGGTTGTCATGATAGTCTGTTCTAGTCTTTGCATAAAGGAGGCTCCAAACTGATACTAATTTACATCTATCTACATATTCCTAGTACATGAATTGCTGACACAAATAGGCATCAAATTTACCAATCTCAGAGACCTGCAATTCTAGTCATGGAAACAAGAGCCAAGCACCGATTTGGAATTCAAAATTTAAGATCATTAAAATAAGGTTAGTATTGACAATGTCTTTAATACAGCTGCGTGCTCCTGCAAGCATATTTAATGCCCTGCCTTACAAATCTAGACTAAGTCCTAGGTAAAAATGAAGCTGTGAAAACTCATTCATTGATGAATCTATGGATGGGCAATCTAAGGTGGGGTTAAAGGGGTGCCTGGACTTCAGAACACTGCATAAATAACAGAATAATTTTCTAAAAATAGAGTATTCCTGAAGGTACTAGGAGAGTTACCTGTGCTTTGCAACAAGATTTGCCATACAGCTTAAAGGAAACAAAAGAACACTGGTTTCTTCATGTAAGGAACCAGTCATGAATAATCTAGTGTTCATTCATGGTGTATAGTAGATCAATTGACTTAATTGGATGATGGATCAAAT